>WOGP01004277.1:0-14196 GCA_015342065.1 Leptinotarsa undecemlineata | reverse complement strand
TAACTGAACTATAAAAGTATTCTTCCCATAAAGATAAGATTGCTTGCACATCAGTTTCCCAGAATCGCGAGATTCTGCTTCAGCACGGTCAGCGGTTTACATGGGAACGGGCGATATAATTCGTGTATTTCGTTTTCGCACAGAAATAACTTAAACGTTTAATTCTTCAAACATTTGTCAGTTATAATAGTTTCAAGTTTACATAACAATATCATTGTCGAAAGCTTCTAAAAAACTTCCATAGCTAGTCACGTATAATGTACCCACCTACTTTCATTTTCATCAGTAAAAACGAATCATGATTTTTTCGCTCTTCGAATACCACAAGTAACAAACATATTTATTTATTCTAGGTCGATATGATTGATTGTGCTCATTTATTCTCAATATCTTTCAATAAAAAATCTCATTATTGCTGTCCGACAATAAAGACCATATAAGAAAGTGATTACTCAACTTTTTATGTATCAGATAATAATGCCGGTTTATATCAATTATTATTTAGACGGAACTATTTTTCTTGTTGTAGGTAAGGAATGTATACTACTGGTGATTAAAAAAACTTCTGCACGAAGACTCTTTCTATTAGCAGTGATAGGCTTTTTACATTATGATTTGCAAAAAAAATTTAAGATAGAAAAAACCCGAACTCAAATGCATTGCTTAGAAATAAGATTGGAAGGTAAAACTAGAATAGTCTGGGCTATAAGTTTAGGCTCATTCGATCCGGAATATTGTCTAGGTCATTGTGAAAGAAATCAAATTAGTTCATAAAAAATTCCAAAAGTTATAAACAATTAAAGACCTTGAAAAGCAGTGTTCGGTTTTGTTGTTTATAGTTCGTAAACTATAAATATTTTTGAATTTTGAAAAAAAGATCCTTGAAGAGGAGGAACTTCACTGAAAAAAAAATCCGACTCCCGAAAAGGTATCTCCATTATTTATAATTTTAATTCAACACTGAAAATAGCCGTGCGCGAAAACTAAAAATTCAATTATCTACAAAAATCACCTGCATGTTTATTGTCGTATCCCTCACAGTTTAAAACTTATATAAACATTAAAGTCAACAAATGGATCAGCTGCTTTCCAGCACTTGCACCACATGTGCTTTTGCAGCACATGTGCTTTTGCAGCACGTGTATTTTCCAAATTGAATAAATAATGGAAACCAATTTTTTTTTGGATTTTTATGCTGGTTGTTGTTTTCGTAATTTTTATAACTTTCAAGAAAAAAATAAAGCTAAGTTGAGAATTTGTTTATAACAAATTGTTAAGTTAATATACAATGAAATTGTTAATACATTTTTTTTTCATTTTGTTAATTTGTAGCTAACTGTTTGTTATGATTTTAGAAAAGAAAAAAATGTATTAACTAATAATTTAAACAGTAGATATATATAAAAAAACCGATTATAAACAATTAAATATTATTATCAGGTTTTTTTTTTCAAAAAATCATAATTGACAGTTCTCTATGAAGTTGCAAAAAAAAGTTTCTACAAAATATTGAAATAGTCCATTTATTAATAAAAAATTTATAAACAAATGGAGATAGAAAGTATTTGTTTCAGTTCATAAATGTCTTTTATTTACATGAAAACGATAAAATAATGATAAATGAAAAAAAAAATTGAAACATCTTTGTGTTTTTTGTTTATTTAAAAAAATTTTTATAAACAAAGTATTGAAATGTTCAGAACTTTTATCATGCAATCCTCTTCTGTATGTATCTAAGAAGGGTTCCCCGAAACGAAAAAAATTTTATGATAATTAGTTGTCTAGATTATTGAAAAAATAACTTCAATGAAAAATTCCAACGGAAATCAGTTCTCTATTGTATATAGATTATCTCATGAATTTTGAAAATTTTTCTATTTACTTAAAGTACTTGAAAAAATTATTTTCAAGTTACGTTCTCGCTTACAAGCGAGAATTTTCAGTGTTGAATTAAAATTATAAATAATGGAGATACCGTTATGGGAGTCTGAACTTTTTTTTAGTAAATTTCCTCCTCTTCAAGGATCTTTTTTCAAAATTCAAAAATATTTATAGTTCACGATTTATAAACAATAAAACCGAACACTGCTTTTTAGGGTCTTTAATTGTTTATAACTTTAAGAATTGTTTATGAACTAATTTGCTTTCTTTTCACAATGATATAGACCTAGACTCTATTCCGGATTGAATGAGCCTAACTACTTAATTTTACTAATAGTATGTCCATTTAACACGAATCTAAACTTGTAGCACAGACTCGAATATATGCGGTGGAATAAATTCAACGAAAACATTTCCCATGAAAAAGTTTTTGTAAAATTTTTGCTATCAATCATTAAGATGGAAAGTGTTTTATATCCGAAGGCAGATATAGGGAATAATGTCAAACCAGTTTGTGAAGATTGAGATTACTATTGTTATATAGTACAGTTATTTCATAATTATTAATATTATATTTCTATTCAGAACGAGACCTTTATTAAATTACCATGAAATAAATTACCCAAAATGTTTTCAGGAGTGAAAATCACACTCAAACATTGTGAAAAACTCAATCATACCATTTTTGGCATGGATTCTGAACCTCCAGTTCCCAAAATATGTTGTTTACCGAAAATTCCCAAGTCGTTGCGATCTACTGTTTCCGCCATAAGTTTCCCTACGTGTGAAATAGTTCAGAATACTCCTCATTTCACAGTCCAGTTTCCTCATTATTTTCGAGAATTTCTTTAACAAAATTTTCCAAATATTGAACGCACCCATTTAGGATCTATGTGATGAAGAGGTCGAATGAGTTTTTGACGTTTTTTTGACGTGTATTCTATCAAATTTTCGGATTTTGGTGGTGGCTGGATAAGTTTGAAGTCAGATATCCACAAATGGCAGAAGATTTACATAGGAATGTATCCTTTCACGGCTGGCGTCAATGTTTTGGATGGTTTCCGGGTTTTGCCGTGTTCTTCTTTGGTTAAAATCTCCAAACGTTTCGACTGCAACTGCGGCAATCATCTTCAGTGGCGTGGTCGAAGTACTTTTCTTGACGTGTCAACTTAAGATCACGGAAAAACCCAGAAACTATCCATAACGGCAGAAGATTTGTTTATAGAGAGTCCCGCACTACTGAATATGTACTTTTCCAATAACCATCATTTCAAACAATTCCAAATACACCTATGTTGAAGTTACCAATTTTATTGACTGACTAGTTGGTAATATCAGTTTCAGTTACAGCATTTATGATTTCACCTAATGATAACCTCGTTTTGACTTCTAGATTCTCGTCTTCGGATAGCTTTCTGTGGATAATCTGAAAAGCTACATCGAAAGGAACGTTGGTGTATAGGCTTTCAACGATACATATTATTCGATCTCTTTCAGTGATTTCAATTTCATCCAGTAAACCGGAAAAGTACCTTGAATTCTTCACAAAAGGTGATGTTTTTATTTGCAGAGGCTGGATAATTGAAAGAGGGAGTCTTGGCAGGTTATGACAGAAACTCACTGAGTGACCATTAGACGTGCTTTCGGGCTCTTTGATACGAAGAAAGGTCGAGAAGGAACTAAATAACACCAAAAATTATTTTCAACGAAATGGCTACTCCAAAGCAATGGTGAAAGAACTTTGGCTAAAAGACAGCAAGAGCCTCGCAAGGAAGACAAGCCGTCACAACCAGTGCTTGCACTTCCCTATATCAGATGATTATCGGAAAGGATATGAAGAATTAAGTCCAAGTACAACATCAGAAGCTGCTTCAGATCCAGAAACACTATCCGAAGCAGCTTCACGAAAACCAGGCCACCAAACACGGACTGCCATTCCAGATTTGCATGTACCGGGTACCCTGTGTGTGCGACAAATCCTATAGGTATCGGGGAAACTAAGAGGCCATTCAAATTTCGCATTGCCGAGCACAAGAAACACACACAGCGAGGGGAAACCAGCAAAGCAGAAGCCGCATACATGTTGTCCAACAATGTATTCAGCCAAGCTTGCAACATAGAAAACCCATAATTAAGCGAAAAATGGCTAACTCCTGCCATACGGTTATCTCTTGCTGAATCGGTGAAGGGGAAAGATTACATAATAGAAATTACACCAAGTGATCATCTTCAAGAAGAAGATCACTTGGTGACCGAAACACGTGTCGAGTTATTGAAATAGCGGTTTGGTGTTGGGGAAAAAACTCCAGTAATATTAGACAACACACATGTTTGAAACAAAACAAAAAACTATCGTGAAGAGAAATCGACGAAGGAGTTTTCAAATAGAACTTCATCATTTTCGTATGCACAGTAACCAGACGCGTGCAGCCGCTATTCCTAAGGGCGCGTATTTTGAACTATGCATACGCGTCTCGCGAATTATAATGTTCGTGCCTAGTGTAGGTGAAAGTTAAGTAGATGATGGGTTCTCCATTCGCCTGTAAAGTGTGAATATGGCTACCCTCCGAACATGCCGCCCAGGGCATAGGCCTCGGCTTGCCACCCCCTAGATCCGGGCCTGATTCATTAATAGCTGTGATCATAAATGATCAGTATAAATAATTCACCTAAAGGAGAATTAAAACCGAATCAATATACATAATCTATTTGTTGGTATCTCATTAGACATTTCTCAGAGCACTCACAACACCGAAACGTAGTTATCTTTAAATGGCCATTAAGCGGGTGTAACCGACAGGTTTCTGGCTAGGAAGTGAAAATGTATCAGTTGATTATGTTGTGTTGAAAGAATACGGTTCGGATCGCTTATGCCCACCGACTCGTAACAATTTATCGATAACGTCACATCAAGATTCGGGTACCTTTTGTGCGATCTTGTTTCTGATGATGCCGACGCGGTCGGTGTCAAATATCAAGCAGGACCGTACCATGGAAATTTTCGTTGAATAAAGTATCAGTCGTAAAGCAGCAATTTTGTATGATGATGTGCCAAATGTTGCAGTGTGAATTAAGTTATTGATTGAATCATTGTCTCCGTTGTTTGAATATAACGAAGTGTATGATTTTTCCTACAACTATTCAGTTTAGAAACATTTCATTTATTCATTAATTTTTATTTTTGTATTATAAATTCTTGTTAGGAAATGAACTTTTCATAACTCTATTATCGAGCAGTCCATCTGCTTGGGTTTTTACGTTAATTCTTTTAATTCTCATTTTTACTCAGTATGTTTGTATTTTTTCATGGCAAATCATTGAAATACTCTATTCTCTCCAACTCAATGGTAATTGCTGAAAAACATGAATATTTAGAATGATTTAAGACAAGGGCCCAAGTGGTCGACCCTTCTCGAATATATTTATGACCCCGACCAGTGGTGATTTTTCAAGAATTACTGGAAACATATTTCATTTAGCCGATGCAGGTATTCATTCTGTTCTGGGATTTCGGCCGGGCTAATCCTACTTTTCATTCATCTCACCACGAGGTTTCACTATTTTTCTGTTTGTTTATTTTGTTGGTGTTGCCCGAATTCTTGAATCTATTGACTTCTCAACATTCTAGAAGATTGAGTTTCAAACTTTTCTATTCTAAATGAAACACGTCGTATTCATAAGTGAACTCATATCATTCTGCTAAAGATGGTTTGCAAATATGGAACTGGTCTTTCTGTTTACAAAGCTCATTCTATGTTCTTTGCGTAAACGTAGTTCACAGAACAGAATAGTCTAAGTAAATTTATTAGGAAAAATAAAGAAAAAAACTTCGATGTCGAATAGATCAGGAGTATATAAGTTGACTTGTGGTTTTTGCTTAAAACTGTATATTAGCCAAACATATGGAACATTTTCCCAAAGAATTGAAGAGAATAGAAGTATAATTGTGAATGGAAAGACAAATGACACATTTGCAAACCACCTTTCAGCAGAAGGACATGAGTTCAATCATGAATACGACGTACTTGAAATATAGGTACTTGAAATTGTAAAATAGAGTATATGAAGCATTGAGAATGTAGAGTATAGTTAGTAAAGATACGCATGAAGAAGCCATTGTATGACGAAACACGTGTTGCGTTTAGTGAAAATCTCACAATGAAGTGTTTTTCAAATAAATTTGATATTGAATCCGTTTTGGGGAACGAGAAGGGCCGAATTTATTAGAACTTTTCATTCCTTACCCTCGGGCTCATACAAGCTAATAAGCCGAATATAGTCATTCTTGACCACCAGAGCAAGACGACATTTGTCGTGGAGTTTTCAGCTCCTGACGAGAAGACTATCGTCTGACCTCGCTGACTCTATCCAGACCACTCTGTCAAGATGGTTATTCTTATTCTGCTCTCTAATGGCGGGTTGGCTGTCCTTGTTCATGTTTCACTGCCTGAATCACCGTGCATGCTGTTTTCGGCCTTTTCACGGTAATGCGGGCTCTGCCGTGATTGACTTTCTTTCCCTAGCTACTCGTCAGACTTTTATGGACAGAGTAAACTCAAAAATTCTTTCTAACGCTGCGTTAATGGCTGAAACTGACCTCCCTGTAAATTTAGTTCTGAAGCGAGTCTATAGAGGCAATGGATGTCTTGTTTATGACTCCAGCTGACCTCCCTGTACATTTAGTTCAGGAGCGAGTCTACAGACGAGATGGATGTCAAGTTTATGACAACAACGGACCCCACTGTAAATTTAGTTCAGAAGCTGCGGCGTACACAGAATATGTCTCAGGTGGGGGAACTAACTCCCCATGAGCAGGTTAGCAAACGTTTGCGCTCAAGTGAGGTTTTATCATCAAAACCAGAGGCGAACAATCCCTGCACGGCTGAATCTAAGGCATCGTCAGGTGTAGCTGACGTGCAAAAACGAAGGAAGGTTGTCGTTGGTATCAAGGTGGGAATCTTGCAACTTGACTATCTGACTACCTCATTAACAGAGCATATACTTTGTGCCTGCCCCGCTGGGGATCGAATCAGGTCTTTAGAGTTCGGAAGAACCGTACTCTTACCATCTGACCTGAAATACCACTCACCATTCAAACGAATCGGCTTCGTTAAGAAGCTGGGTTTGTTTGTCCGAGTGAGAATAGGTGTGAACCACAATAAATCCTTGCGGGTTACGGTGCAGGGTCGAATAGATACACTCACTTTGGACCTAACCTAACCTACTTTAGAATCTCAAAATCATACCGGCTTGTCGCACTAAGGCAGAAATCGTAGCCGGACAGATGCAGAAGGATATCATTCTTGGCTCACTGCGCTTACTCAGGGCATATGATTCTCGCCCCCAATGATCAATCATTTGGTCGTTGGTTGATAATGCTGGCTCGCTTTACCAATTATATCGGGACTTCGGGGAATAGGTCCTGACCAGCGCAAACTTTGGTAATAAAATCGTATATTTCTATTTAAAAAAATAGACGAACAGGAGGATTAGTAGCGTAGCTATTTTTCAAATCAACCTTATAATATATACTTAAAAAATGACACTGAGAACAAACAACAAACAGAATGTAAATTAACCAACACAATAATACAAAATTAAATGAGTTGAGTAATAATAAGAGCTTAGCAAAATCGATATACAGACCACCAATTACTTGGATTTAAGAAGAAGTTTCAGGAGTTTTTTAGTGTCATTATCGTGTCGAGTCTGAACTCAATGGACAATTTTTTATACAGTTTATAGAAAACATAGAACACAATTCGAGTAAAAAGTGCCGGTCTACATATGCAATTACAATATGATAATCTAGAGAAAATTAAAGTTTCACAAAGTTTAAGTTTCAATCATCAAAAAAAAGTGGACGAAGGAATCTTTCAAAGAAAGGAAGGAAGTAATCAGTTTGAAAATAAGTAACTCTATACATGGATGTGTGGATCACGCAAAGAAGTAACTTCCAGACACAAACTGAAAGAAAGTCCTCCTGAAACAGCTACCTTCATATAGACATTGAATTACACGAAAGAAAAAAATTCTTCCGAAACAAATACTTCTATATGAACACTGAATTATACAGAAGATACTTTTCTCTACTCAGTTTGTATGTATGTGAGAATAATGTAAGAATAAGAGTTCTACTTTAAATGAATGGTAACAAATTGCACTTACATGGAACACTGTCATCCTCCCAGGTATACATCGATGTTTCGCATTAAGACACTTGCCTCACACAATTCATTCATGAATTACGATTTTTTTTCACAGTAGATGACAGTGTTCCGTGTAAGTGCAATTTGTTACCATTCATTTAAAGTAGAACTGATGTGAATGATATCTGATTTTTATTCCACAACGAATGTTTGAAATATAATCTGAGGAGCGAAAGTATCTTGTGTATAATTCAGTGTTCATATAGAAGTATTTGTTTCGAAAGAATTTTTTCTTTCGTGTAATTCAATATTTGTATGAAAGTAGCTGTTTCATGAGGACTTTCTTTCAGTTTGTGTCTGAAAATTACTTCTTTCCATGATCTATACATCCATGTATAGAGTTAATTATTTTCAAATTGATTACTTCCTTCCTTTCTTTGGAAGATTCCCTCGTCCCCTTTTTTGTATCAAGATGGAGTAGTAGAAAGCCAAAAACTTTCTTCCCAAAAATTAATCACTCCTAGAAATATAACCCCTTGAATTCATGATTGATATGTTAACATAATCTCAAATCGGAATCAATCCTCAAACCTCAGTTTTAACTTTCAGAATTGAAGGGCAAGGCAACATCATTTATGTGGATCTTGATGAGGTTAGAAGTCAGTCTACCTTTAGATTTGATTCTACATAATATATATGATGATTTTTTTGTATTCATTTTTGAGTTATATGCACGTAAAATGTTGTACAGCGAATTGAGATCTTCATTTATGAGTTCTTATGCTTCCATGTTGTGTTCCGGAAGAAATAGGTAAATTTGAGTATCATCAGCGCAAAATTCTATAATTTCATAGAAATCTGAGATAAAGATGTTAAATAAAAGATGTCCAAGAATGGAAACTTGTGGAACCCCATATTTCGTATTCGGAACTGCCGATTTGGAGTGATCAAAGCTGATGCACTGAGTTCGGTGTTACAAGAAGTTTTTAATAAGATCTACGGCACATTTATCCAAACCACAGTGATTTCGTTTTTTGCAACGCGTTTTTTTGTCTCTCGTTTCAACCAGTTGCTTTCCAGAGAAAATTGCATTGGCCGATTTCGACGCTTGACTATTCAATAGACCACACTGGAGAGTCTTTGACACTCGTGGATTGACTCTTCTGTAGAGAAATATATTCTGTCTTTTCTAATTGTAGAAATAAACCAGAAAAATATGGCATCTTCTTTGCAGGGATTATGGGGGCAAATATTTCACATTTTGAGAACTACTCCTCTTCCATAAAGATTCTAGTGCGTACAATTTAACACACCAATTATATTATTATACACCTTAGTGACCAGATTTTGTATTCATAATGATGTCGGAAATTACTTTGACATAAATGGTTTGTGAACGTATTCGATTGTTGCCGAAAGCATATTGGTTTCTTTTCTAGTACTTGTACCAGAAGCGATATTACGCATATAGCAATTTGTGATATCAATTTCTGAATTATTTAGGTCAGCGAGTAATACCTAATAATTTATACTGACAATATCACCAATGTAATTAGAGTCATATTAATTGTAATAACGTATTGAATCGTGTGAGTAAAAGTTAATCGTAAATGGATCATTTTATGGGGAGAAAAATTTGATCATATGCAAAAATCGGTAATTTATAAGGTATATGAGGTAAGTAGTCGCTAATATGACTAACTCAAGGCTTTCAATTGTATTTTTTTCGTAGGATTTTGAAACATCTCATTTGAAATTATGAAACTAGTTTTTAGTAGTGAAAAGAGAAATGAAAATTTCTATGTTTTTGCCACTTTTAATTGTTACTAACGTTACTGTAGTTTCGTCCTATATGGACATTCTCAAACTTATACAACAAACTAACAATGATTCATTACATTCAGTTTTGATTGACTACGTGAAAATACAGTTCACAATGCGTATGTGCCAATTTGAAGTAAATGTAATCAATTTGATCATTTCACAGGTTGCACCCGCAATGTTTATGCTTGTAAATTTCCAAGGATTCTAAATAATTGAGTTTGCAAGCAACCCTTTCTTGCATAGTGCAGAATTTCCTTATCGTTTAAATTCAAAAACTTGTGGTTGCATGCCAAGGAATGGTTTGAAAACGTCGAATCATTTTTTTCTCGTCTAAAGAACCTTTCATGTTTAGCATACCGTTTTTGGAAATTTCGTCCGCATTGTCCCAAATAAACACTATTACACTCCCGACACTTAAGCTTATAAACTCCAGATTTTTCCAACTTGTCGACCTGATCTTTGCCATTGAAAAGGAAATAAAATACCCTGGCATGTGGTCTGAATGCTACTTCCTCATTGTTTTTTCTGATGAAACCTGCGATTATTTCTGTGAATTTTCGGCTTTGTTTTCTGACTAACTTCTGGATAGTATTTGCGTTGAAACCATTTTTATGACCTATCTGTGTAATTGTATCAATTTCCCTAGCTAGATTGTCTGCAGATAAAGGCAGTGAGAATGCTCTGTGCAACATTGAGTTGTTGGCTGCTAATTTATGACTGTCTGGATGGGAATAATCACTTGGGATGGTGATGTCTGTGTATAGCTAAGTTTTCTGAAAACATTGAACTCGAATTTATTCTGATTGTGTGTAAGCCAGGTCTGAGAAATTTTTCTGTTTCTCTATCTCTGTTTCGAGTGTGAACTGAATGTTGCTATTGAGATTGTTCATGAATGTCAAATTGGTTCAGCTGTCATCTAGTAGCTCTGAAATAGCAAAGAATATCGTCTACATATCTGTACCAGAATGTTTTTTACCCAGGTCGAAGTTTACTACAGTGGTCTCCAACTTGTTTATAAATATGTCTGCTGAAAGTGGAATAAGAGGTGAGCCCATTGGTAAACCTAAATCCTGTTTATAGAATTTGTTGTTGATCTATAGGTAACTCTGATTCAGGCACACATCGAAAGCTGTTGAAACTTCAAAGGAAGTGATACGGCCTACTTTGGCTTGATATAATATGTCTGAAATGAGGGGCTTACACTCGTTGTACGGTATGTTGGAGAACATACTCTTCACATCGAATGAAACTAAAATTGAATTATGTGGCGTGGTTTTGGTTCCTTATGTTCTCTACTGAAGTCAGTGAATGTTTAATGATGTCAGGTGGGACGAAATTGGTATTATTTTTGAATAACTTCTTAAGATGTATTCCTTGTTCTCTTACCGGACTGTTTATATTATACTTAATATATACTAAATTGGCACATCCGCATTGTGAACTGTAAAATCAGATACTCAATCAAGTATCTGAATGGTATATATTGGCGGATGTAATAAATCATTGTTAGTTTATTGTATAAGTTTGAGAATGTCCATACAGGACGAAACTGCAGTAACGTTAGTTACAATTAAAAGTGGTGAAAACATAGAAATTTTCATTTATCTTTTCATTATGATCTCCTAACACGTAGTACCGGCTACATCCATCAATTTATTTGTTTTCAGTAGCTTTGCCTTGAACACAATTTTTCTGCCAAATGAAGATTTCCGGTATATTTTGGAGAAACCATGGGCAGGAATTCATCCGTTGAGAATAAGTCTCGATGAAGCAGTACCCGTACCTGTTTAATGTGATAGTGATATAATTAATAATCATGCAGATTCCTCCAAACTAGAATATTCAAATTATTAGCAACTTGCCTCCTACTTATTTCCAGATTTTCATCAAATGAATTCAAAAGCTACCTCAATAGCTGGGGTTTTTGCATTCGATGTGCCCTTACAAATGATGATTTGGCTCCAAAAGTTCTATTTCACATAATCTTCTGTGGGTATTTTGAATCGAACATAAGGAACCATTCTGTTTGGAAAACGATTTTGATACAGTCGCTTGGATTTTTATGTGTTCTCGTCAGCAAGCCCATGCAAGTAATGCATTTCTGCCAATTCGTTATTTGATAAATGTACCATGTTTTTCTTTAATAAACAGTTTTATATGATTTGAATAATATCACATAACTAGCCAGAGAAGTGTTAAAATTGTTTATGCTGACCACAACGAAATTAGCACTCTAGATGTGTCTAGCACACTAAATATCCTACTACACTTCAACGGATGCTATGTTATGCTATTTATCTGGAAAAGGGACAGTGGCATTTTATGATTTTGATGAAAAATGTGGCAGAGCAAGTCAACACGGACTTCAATCATGAACATCAATGAAGACAACTTTTACTGTGGAAAAAACATTTTCATGCTTACTTTGCATGAACAAAAACTGAAGAAGTAGCCATATTGAATTCAGAGATATTAGAATAAAACTGATTCTTCAATTGAATTTCAACAGCACGTACCTCAGAAATGAAGCGGTTGCAGACCAACGTTCATATGACGTTTTTTTAAATGATCCAAGGATTATCGCCTTCCAGGAACATCATTCAATTATGAATCACACTGTATATTACAGACGCAAATCTCTCTTGGATATCGAATGTTTTATTACCACAAGTGATTCAATTACATTGTTCATTTTCTGTATTTCAATTGTTTTTTTTAATCTCACGGATGTACTTCAAAAAGTACAACCTAGAAGGTTTTATAATTGGAAGGCATTTCCCGGTAGTTATATTGAAATATCGTACATTATGTAATGATATTTTTTACATTTCAGCTCAAAGTAAGGAATCAACAACTAAACTATTGAGTCATTAAGATCATTTTATGAAGTACAAATGTGTATACAGAGTGGGCAAATGTAAACGTACCGTCAGCTAAAACTTAATTTTTTTGTTTATTAAACAGCAAAGCCAATTTACAAAAATATATTTAACAACAATATTTTACAAAGTATTTTTGAATGCTCACGTCTAATATCTACATTACAGTTTTACAAAACATTTAGCGAAGTGTGAAATACAAAATATAAATGAATTCTTATGTTTATTGACTATCTTACTAAAAGATGAAACGAGTTTGGTACTTACAAAGAAAAAGATGTAATAAATCTGGTCTAATGGAGAAGTTATTGTTGAAAAATTTTATTTGATATTTTTGATAATGAGTGTATTCATTCAATAAAAGTTTCGTATTTGAAAACTTTTTTTCGTCTCCAATGAAGAATGAGTTTTCGAGGTTCACTTTCATCTCCACCGATTATTGGAAAACATTCGAGTCTTCCAATTATTCAGCCACATATCTTGAATTATGATGTGAACCAGTCCGGGCCATGCCTTAGAAAGAAACACGGAATCGCTCGGACATAACTCACAAGGTGAAAAGGAACCTATTCACATGGTAGTTTATTACAGTCCCGTTTCTCCGAAAGAAAAGTTACAAGAGCGCGATCGGCTGACCAACCAAAAAGGCCATGTCATTTCGTGAAATATTTACAAATTAAACGCACGTCCAATTACCAGGGAATAATATTTAATTTGGCAATATAACAGCACCGAACGGATCAATGTGGTGAATTAACTGCATTCACAACATGCTTCTTTGGCATTTCTTATGAGGAAAATCGTTCTTTCACAGTCGTTTCCAGTGACGTGCCGAAAGAGTGGTAGATGAGGACAAACAATCTCTGCACTTGTAGAAGAGATGTGGTGCTATTTTTAATTGCACATGAGCTATAATATATTTCATGCAATTGTATTTCCAATATTTTCATAAATTAAAAAGGAAACCCCTATTGCACACCCCATTTTTGTATAATTCAAGTAAACGATATATGTATATATACAGTATCACACATAAAGTCCGCATAAAATGGGATTTTTTTTTGTTCATCTCTTCAAGCAACTTTTGATATCTCCATTAGGTTGTGCTCTAAAAATGGTGCCACATGACAGGCATATAACCGATCACGTGATTTTTCTTCCCTGTCAAATTTGACATTTTTTTACAAAAAATGTTCAGAAAAGCAGTTATTGCTCGAAATTTCGAAAATCGGTAAAGAGAAAAGATGATGTTTTTTTCATTTTTTACCCATATACCGAATATTGACATTCGATTACGAAATGCGGGTTTTCTTTTGCCCACCACCTGCAGTTTTGCTAGCTCACAACGCCATTTGAAGGTCGCTTGATCTGTCCATAAAATTTGATAAGGAAAATGATAATTTTTTTCTTTTTCCCCTTGAAACCAAAAAGAAAAATACAAGCGCATATCGAAGTCCCTTTCT
>WOGP01004276.1:0-14196 GCA_015342065.1 Leptinotarsa undecemlineata | reverse complement strand
TTTTTTTTTGTATCAAGTTGGAGTAGTAGAAAGCCAAAAACTTTATTTCCCAAAAATTAATCACTCCTGAAAATATAACCCCTTGAATACAAATAATATGTATTCATTCACTTTCTTAAGATTGTTTACAGTAAATATACATGTTCATATAGAAATGAACAGTGAACAAATAAAATACATCTTACGAGGCAAAATGATCTACCTGTGTGTAAGGAATGAGAATAATGAATCTAATATTCGATGAGATTCATGCTTTAAATTAAATTCTAAGATATAAATTCGAAATAGCTATATTTAAAAAAAATATAAATGAATAAAACCAATAAATCTATTGAAATAAGTACTAGATATAGATAAGAATATAAGTTTGAAGTGGACATATTCAAACAGAATATGAAGAATCAAAATAAACTGATGCATTGAATGGGTACTAAGTATGGATAAAAACAGAACCCAGAACTGGACACATTTGGACATAATATAAATGAATCAAACAATCAATGGATATAGAGATTTCAATCATGAGGACACTACAAACAAATCAATACACAATATATATCCACAATCGTGGAAGTAACTATTTAAATTTATCTATGTATCTCTGTCTATGTATCTCTGCTCGTGGTATATTCTTAACAAATAATTTATTCTGTGTTAAATTTTTTGAGATTTGTTTCGCATCTTGAATTTTCAAGAAAAAAACTGAAGACTTTTGGTCCTGAATACCGAAAGGATTTCTGCCTAACTGATTTGAGTATTAATGGTATGACGATACTATTATTTCGACGTGTAGCATATTCATGGTGATAAGTAGTTAATTTTTTTTGTTTTCATGCTGTACAGCAGATATATTTATAAAAAACAGCTGTCTGGGATCAAATATTCCAGATTTTGAATGAAGTAGATAGCTAGAGTAGTCATAACCTTTCCGTAGGATACATCTCATCTGAATCTCTTCTGCATAAACTCAAGGGAATGTAGATGAGTTTTCGACACACCACCCCAACCAATTATACCATATATCAGATGATGCTCTACTAAACTCTTATGTAACATATTTTTTTGTTTTTGATTGAGTAATTATGAGGACGCTTATTAATAAAGAAAACAAATTATTGTGATCTTGAATGAAAGTAATATACAAGCAAAATAATCAAGAAAGAATACTTGTTAAAAAAAACAAAATAACTGCTCCACCCACTTTGTGAATAATATACATTTCAGGTTGTTTACAGGCTCTATGATTTTTTGACAGTACCTATTTTCAATACTTTTACGAATATTCTCTCATTTACTCTTCTCTATTATGTTCTCTTAGAATTCATCATCATCCAAATATTCTAATCCTAGTACACTAGATATCACTTTCCATCATATTTTCTTCAATTCCATCATATTCCTTAAATTTTTAAGAGATCATAATATGTACGAATATTGTACATTACAAATATTTTCAACTTTATTCAACGAAGGAAACAGTTGAATCATGTGGAATATTTCATAGTTTCCATTGAAAAATCATGTTCTAGAAATACCGATCCAAAATCTGAAACGTTCATTACATGGAGAGAAGCTAAAACGCTTCTTGCTGAATGAGTCGGTCCAGTTAGGGTATTTCATAATTCAGTAAGATATGCTTTCCTTTGACGGCTACAGTGTTTTTCGATGAAAGATTATCCTGAAAATATAGTAATATTTTTTACTATTGCTATGTTCTGTGTTTTTTTGCGACCACTTGATAAATGAGTAACGGAGAGAAATATATGGATTTGTGCCATCCAATGGATAAATCGAATGGCATAAATCAGTCATCCAGAATTAACCAATAACGGTTGTTTGTGGTTCTGTAATTGAAGAGGAGGTTTTGCTTGTTTTGCTATTTTATGAAACGGTGCTGTTAATTCATGACACAGATCTGAAGAATTCATCACCATCACTTTTCTATACTGATCGGCGTTGAAGCTTATTATACAGGCTGATTCACGGTGGATGGCAGATTGGTTGTTTCTGTTGAACCAAACACCGGATCACTAAAAAAGTCAATGAATGAGCATGTTATCCCATTAGAGATAGAAAGCAACTTTGATTTTTCAAACGAATCTACAACAACTACTCAAAACTTTTTTCGATATTTTTCTATACCTATTTGTTACCATTATCGAAATATGAATCAATTTCAATCAATTTTTTCTTCGGGAATTATGACCTCTAATAAATGGTAATATCTTTGTGTACTACTATGGTAGCAAAATTTGGTTTGAAGTTAGGTGATACTTGGAGACTATCCATATTTATGCGTAATCTTCCTTCCTTCGACTGGAAGAAAAAACATTCCGTGTATTATTACAAAGTCAGAAAGTTGATAAAATTTCATCTGTTTCTATGTATATTATGCGTCGAGTTTTGGAATTATGAGCATTCATTTGTATCGGCAATTTGTAAGCAGGTCATTATTACTATTTGATTACTGCAACTGAACGAATCCAGAACAATTTCAAGTCGTCGATAAGAAATGCTGGAGATTATTTGAGTATAAAATATTCATGGATTCAAAGAATCTTGCGAAAACATAAAATTTATAATCATAAATTCACCAAAATTCAACCAATGAAAACTCAAAGCCCTCAACAGAGAGTTATATTTTTGTGGAATATCATTGATACGCATTCAAAAAGATCAATTTTTTTCAATAAAATTATTTGCTCTCGTAAATCAAAATTCACGAGAGAAAGTCCAGTTATTGGTCCAGTAAAAATCCTCACACCACATAGTGTCTTTTGCATAAAATTGAACAACATATTGAGTTAGGCGATAAACGAGGAATCATTAACATCCAGAAGCTAACTGAATATTTTAGAGAACACAGTAAAGAACTTCACCGATAATCTGACACTCTAAGAATATCTTATATGTTGATACCAACTAGACGGAGCTATTGTACATTGTACTAGAGCAGTGAGCGTAGAATTAGATAGACTTTTAGACGATCGGTGGATATGATGCTTGGGACCATATGGAATTGGCCAACAATATCACCCGATCTGGATATATTCGACTTTCATCTGTTGGGAATTTTTTAAAGATTTAACAAGACACCCGTGTGTTCAGGAGATGAATTGTTAAAAAGGATTATGCAGACATTTGAAGATTTGGATCTCAATGAAATAAAATCTTCCACTACAAAAGAAATCAAGATCACCTGCATGGAAGTGAACGACCAGCGATTTCAAATATTTCACATGATTGTTTTTCATTTTCACAGTTATTCATATCAATTTTTTCATTTTTTCCGTGTTTTTTTATTTCACCCAAACATATTGAAACCGTTTTGAACTCGCATACATTTCTTGAGGCTCCTTAGTGGTAGATTCAGATACCTTTTATTGAACTTTAATCATACTCTGCTGATAATTTTATCACACTGTCCAAAAATTATCAACGATATCATGAAAACTTCGTTTGAATAATTTCTTTCCATCGTTATGGAGATATTCAAAAATTCTTGAGTGACGAAAAATGTCAATATTTTAAGAAGAATGTCAAAACCTTTAATGTAAAATAGTAATCATGACCTGTTTACAAAATACCTAACGAAAATACCCTGAATAAATGCTCATAAGTCCGAAACTTGACTAGTAAGATATACACATGATATACATAAAAAGAAAGCATATTTCAACTGGTTTCTGAATTTGCAATAATACATAGGGTGTTCTATTCAAAATAATAATTTTCATTCACTTTTTCAAGCATTGCATTGAAGTAACGGAGATAGCGCTGAAATGTGGGAAGCCTTCAAGCCTTCACCAAACCAAATTTTGGTACCATAGTGTTCCTCAGTATATATACATATCAAAAACGTTGTCACGTAGTTGTTGTAGATTCCAAAATCAATATTATATTCAGGGTGTTTCATTTGAAAAATAAAAGTTGCTTTCACTTTCTAATGGAAGTGACAACACCGTATTGTTAGAAATAATTCAGTTGGGTAGAGCATGTCCAAATATTCTCTTCATTGAATTCCAAAATTGATCCGTTGTCTGGTTCACCAGAAACGTTTAATGTGCCATCCACCGTGAATCAGCCGGTATCAACCTCATTTCCCAAGTAATCATTTTATTATTTTACCGAGTAAAATAATAAAATGATTCATTTCGAAACTGAAATATCAGAAATGAATTTTATGTATCCAGTAAACATTCAAATGTTATAAATGAGAAATTGCAGTGATTTCGCCTTTTTGAGGGCCTCACTCCTATCCCTCCGGATTTATTAAAAATTTTGGTCATGAATACCATTTTTTCAGAAAATCATTCATTCAAAAAACACAATATCAGTCTCGTTTCCTAATTCATTTGCAATACTCAGTATATATACAATTCAAGTCGATAGTTTTCCAAAGCCTTTAATACACTATAAAACGTTTTTCAATTCAATAGCCACGTTACCTGATCCGTATGTCGCTGTTATCGTAAAGTAAATCCCCAGAAATCGTGCAATAATTGGAGTAAAATCCCACCGTAAAGCCAGCACGCCTCTGTTTGGGGTCACCGCCGCCTATAGATTAACATGTACATTTTATCGAACCTTTTTATCTTCGTCCAGATTTTTCGCAGGAAATCACGATTGAGTTATTGAGGACGTGAATCGCTATATTATGATGAATAAATAATATTTCGGAAGCCGTTCGATCGTCTTTTTTGAAATTCAGACTTTTCAAATCGGCACGACATGAATAGTAACAAATGAAAAGTGGCCGTTGATGGAGTGAAAATATTTGTGTTACGGAGGAAAACATCAAGGCGTTAGGTTTGAATCATCATTCTAAATATTGGTCAATTGGAAAAGTAATACAAATTAATCCCGGTAACCAAACGGTTACCATCCCATCATACTTTTTTCATATCCCTCCAAAAATATTTTTATTGAATTCATATTTGTTAGAAAACACATTTCGATAAAAACGAGAAAAAAGGTTTTGGCTTTCTATTTCTTCTTCTTGACACAAAACATGTGGAAATCTTTCAAATATAGGAAGGAAACATTCAATTTCAAAGATGTGTAGATCATAGAAAGAAGCAACTTTCAGGCACAAACTGGAAGAAAAAACCGTATCAAAAACAACTATTTCCATATAAACATTGAATTACGACAAATAAAAATACTTTCAAAATAAATATGGACGCGGAATTATATAAAAACATTCTTTCTGTTCCGTTTGTATTCCAAACACTCGTAATGGAATTCAATCAGATATCACTCACAGGATATATTATATATTCTGTTGATAACGAGTCATTTCATTCCAGATTCTCAAACAATAGTTAATTCATCATGTCAGCAATAAAATCTCGATTGTAACAAAAAATTCATCTAGTCCTGAGTATTTTCTGTTCATTTCGTTTTCATGCATTTCATTTGAAATTCATGTAAGATGTATTTTATGTAAGATTATGCATTTCACTTGCTATAAAAACAAACAATTGAAAAAACTAGAAACCAGAATATTCACTTCATGATCACCCAACCGATATGATTTATTCAGGTTTCTTTCAACTCAACTGAACCATTTTCACAAATGAATTTATCGATTTATTCTTCAACATATGTTCAGTTCAATGAAGTATTCAAAGTTTTCATTTCAAAAGCCTCTTTCAGTGTTCCCCATTCTGAGCTCACAGGAGTTGCCTTATTATGAAGGAAAACAGTTCATTAAAAAGTGAAAGAAGTCATTATTACGAGAAAGAAGTTCGTTTATTATTCCTTCTGAAATAAAATGCGTTCTTACAAATACTGTTCATTTTTCATAATAGTATACCTGAGTTGGTACAAAAACGTGCACAGTTAGAAATATTTCAAATACATAGTGATGCCTTCGATAATTGATTATTCATTTGAGACGTATAAAATTTCTTATGTTCAATATTTTTTGTGACTCTTTAGTTATTCTTTTAATAGTCAGTGGGCTATGCTTGAAGGCAGGTAGTAAACAAATGTAAACAAGTGAACTTTAAATGTTCAAGCCCGTTTCGGATCTACCTACACAGTAGGTTGAATGGACTGATACCTATCAGAAAACAACTACTTCACTGGCTAATACCACGAACGGCGTTGGATTATATCCGACAGGCGTCAGTGGAGTTGTTATTTTCTGATAAGTGTCAGTCCATTCAAATTACTGTGTAGGTATATTCGGGACGGGCTTGATCATTTAAAGTTTATTTCTTTAGATTTGTTTACTGCCTGTTTTCAAGCAAAACCCACCGACTAATAAGAAAGTTTTTGTTTCTTATTCAGAGGAATAGCGCCAATTTCGAATATTCAGTTGGTTAGTACATCGTCCACTAGATGAAGTGACATTTTTGTTGTTCACTCCAACTTAAGACGATTAATGAAATACTCTGAAAGAATTTTGATTTTCAATTATGGAATGGACTTTTGGTCGATGATGGCCACTATCTTGCACTGACGAGTGGCTAAGGAGCCCGAAACCAGTTTGCAGGTATGCCCGTTCCAAAATTGAAGGTCGAATTTTTCAGTTGTTTTACCAGTACTGACACCTGTCGGTAATAATCTAACGCCGTTCGTGGTATTAGCCAGTGGAGTAGTTGTTTTCTGATAGGTGTCAGTTCATTGAACCGACTGTGTAGGTATATCCAAAACGGGCACTCTTTCGTTAGGTGATTTATGGATCAAGTAGCTAACTGATAATGAATACCAAATTTATTTGAAAATAATTTTTCAACTTCAATCAATATTTGAATGTGATGGAAGAAAAAAATCCAGGAAAATCTATGAATTAAAATAAATACGGAAAATGTATAGTGTCCAGATTATTAATTAGAAAATGATGAAAACAAATGATTTGAATAAATTTCAATAAATGAAAGATTATATTGATGTTATGTAATTGAAGATAGAGAAAACGTTACCGGTTAATGGATTAAATTGGATCAGAAGAATTGAATCCGAGAATTAGACCCGTATCAGGAGCAGACAAATAACCCCTAGCTGTCTCAGTAAAAACAATGAGTATCTAGCAACGCTCTTGTGTAACCAAGAGGCTGATGGTGACAGCATGCAATAAGCTTGCTTAACTGATTCAAGATACATATATCGCATTCGTACGGTAGAGTGTGGTAATAGTACATAAATCATAATTATCAACAAAATAATGAAGAGTGGAATGGACTCATATATAATTGTAGCAAATGACAATGAGGTAATGGAGAATAATCAGTTCAACATTATATTGAAACAATCTTACTAGTGACCTTCATTTTCATATTCTTAAGGACGACGGAGTTGGCTACATATAGTTTCATAATCGGGACATTGAGAAACACATTTCATAAGCAATCGTCGTCACCAATATCCAGTCATTTGTTGTCATGTCAATCCATCGTGATGCACTGTTTGGAACACTTAGTGTAGTAATGAATATCACTAGAGTTTTATCCCAACCGTTATTTTTAATACCTCGACACTTGTTTCAGTCACCAAGTGATCATATCTAAGAGGAAGATTACACTGATATATATGGTTTCAATCATCCAAAGCATACCTCTCTGAAATTCATTCCATTGTGTGTAATCATTTTCGTTTAATCTATGTTAGTCTTCTATCTAGCCTATAGCTATCTATTTCTGAGAAAATACGGTTGGTGTGCAGATACCCGATTTCTGAATCATATCTTTGGTGAATTTCAGGACTTTATTAGAAATAACAGATTTAATTTGAATATTTACGTGAAAAATTTTTTGGAAAAACTGAATATTTTATCGGCTCTTCCGAAACCAAATATCTGCTTGTATCAGCCTCATTTTTATTGACTATCCACGCTACAGATGCAGTTCCGTTGATCTGAACGTCATTATGCACTTGTGATGCATTGTTTGGAACCTTTAGTATAATAATAATAATTGTCATTTATTTCCTTAAGACAGCTACAAACCATATGAAAAAATTCAGTTACTTAGAACCAAATTCAATAATACTAATACTAAAAAATTGATTTCAGCCATGGCAAATATTCATCTAGTTTATAAAAACAGTGTTCTATCTGAAAGAATTTCAAATTTTGTGTGAATGATTGTTTTGTCAAGCAGTTTCTCATATTTGAAAGAAGAGCAATGTATGTTCTAGGAGCCATATGACTGGGAGATTGGTGAGTTACTTTTAATTTTCCAAATGGAATTGAAAACTCATTTTTTTTTTGTCTTGTATTGAAACTATGATTTTGTTCGTTCCTCACATAAATTTCGTCATTATTGTCGAATACTAGCATATTCAACTCTGATATGACTAGATATGGTAATGTTAATATGTTCAGTTTCTTGAATGTATCTTCGAATGAATTAATAAATTGATAGATGTAGCCGTTACTATGTGGTAGGAGTTTACTCAATTATTTAGAATCTTTAGAAATTTACAAACATAAACAATGCGGTTGCTACCTGTTAAATGATCAAATCGATTTAATTTACTCTCCGGTTTTTAAATTGGCAAGTCCGCATTGTGAACTGTAAATTCAGGTACTCAATCAAGTACCTGAATGGTATATATTGGCGAATGTAATGAGTCATTGTTAGTTTATTGTGTAAGTAAGTTTGAAAATGTCCATATAGGACGAAACTGCAGTAACATTAGTTACAATTGAAAGTGGTATAAAACATAGAAATTTTCATTTCTCTTTTCATTATATAATTCATTTCCCGCATTTCTTATATATATTTTTTAGCTCTCTGAATCATGAGTGTGTCCTTGGTGTTAACCTAAGTATTAATATTACTATCAGTCAGTAAATAACAAGTGTGATAAAGAGTTTCACTCGCATATGCCCTTCATGCTTGAACAAATCCCAGTGTTCAGTTATTATCGTCTACTATCGGGGATGTGGTGTTGATTTCTTGTTTTTCCTGATCTGGTCTTGGGTACTACCGAAATAGCAACAGATATGATGTTGTTACAAAAGTTTTGTCTGTTTTCATGAATCTACTTGAAACGGTGATATCTCACTGAATACTAATTCAATTTAATCAAAATAAGGATTACCTTGGCACTTCTGCCAACGTAACATAAGTCGATTAGTTCCATCTGACTAAAAATGTAGTATTCGGGATTCGATAAAGTCGACGAATCTACCGGTGAGACAGTTATCGAAGTGCTTCAAGAGATGACAATTGGTTGGCGAGATGTATGTGGAGTATAGTGGTTGAGGCAGAACTTCGACGCTCAATTCGTTTAATTTTTTGACGGTCATTTGTGAAACGTGCGGACGGACGTTGTCGTGGAGCAGGATCGGACCTCCTCTGTTGATCAGTGCCGACTACTTCTGACACAATTTTCGGTACATCTCGTCGATTTCCTCACAATAGGACTCTGCTGTGATGGTTTGGTCCGGTTGCAGAAAGTTACATTGAATCTAGCCGCTGACCATCATGAAGTAACCACCGTAAAATGGGGCAGCTTACTTATTTTTGAAAAGCGCGAATAACGAGATTACTGAACGCAGCCGAATGTTTTCTTTTTCAGCTGATTAACGGAAAAACAGATTTTAAACAGATTAACAATACTGATACCTATTTTACAATATGTCGGATTTTGTTTAACAACAGCCCACGTTATGTCATACAATTTTATGATTTTGTGAAAAAATATTGGAATTTGAAGTAGGTATATAGAAACTCTTCATGTAGTTTCAAATTTACTAGAATTTCAATTTGACTGTCTTGGTTATTGGTAATAACGATTCCCTGTGAATACTGTTTATGGGTTGCAAGTCCTAAAAAACTAATAGAGTCATTATGTTTTGAACTTAAATGCATATTGGAGTATCTTTGATCAGGTGTACGGGGTTACTTTAATCAAATGATCAAAGTAACCCCGTACGATAAAATTAGGTAGGAAGTATTTTTTAACACTATTACCTGGGTTATTTTTGTTACAGAATAATGCCGAAGACTTATAGGAAGCCGCTTGGAAGTCGACAGTACAAAAATTATTCGGATGCAGTGATTGAAAATGCAATGCAATCTATATTAGACGGACGTTTGATGATTTGTTTGACAAAGCTGCAAAAGAATTTAAAATCCTCTATGGAACTTTATACAATAGGTATAATGGACAATAAATAAATAGTCCTGGAGCCCAAACTGTGTTCACTGACGCTCAAGAAAAGGCATTTCTTAAATCAGCAGCAAGTTGTGCAGAATGGGGGTTTCCTCTAGATCTGTTTGATTCGCATATGTTCGCTAAGGATTCTTACAGTCAGCGTGTTGCAGCTAATATAAAAAGGGCTCAAGCAAGCTTCCAAACAAAATATACAAATATAAAACAATATTTTAAACATTTGCAAAGTGTTTTTAAAAACGTGCCTAGTGGTAATATTGTCAACTATGATTAGTCAAATTTAAGCGACGACCCGGGTAAGAAACGATATATATATCGACGAGAAGTCAAATACCCAGAAAAAATAATAAACTTTTTCAAGAGTTCCACGTCTATCATGGTTTGCGGGTCTGCAAATGGTGTTTTATTACCATCTTATGTCATATAGAAGAGCACATAACTATATGACACTTGGAAAGAGAGAGGACCCTGTGGTTCACCCTGTTGCGATGAGCCATGTTGCTCAAGAGGAACTAGATACAACCGAAAAGCAAGTGGATGGATTGACAGCTCAACATTTAGAGATTGGTGTATGACATGTTGATTGCCACACGCGGAAGGACTAAAGCGGCGTAAAGTGTTAATTGGGGACAATTTGTCCTCTCATATCGATGAAAATATTTTACGACTATGTGAAGAAAACGATATCAACTTTGTTTGCTTAGTACCACAATCGAACCATTTACTTCAACCTTTGAACGTAGCATTTTTTCGTCCAATGAAAGAGGCATGGCGAAGTACATTATCGAAATGGAAAGTTGAAAACTTAAAGCTGACCACAGTTCCAAAATAGGTATTTCCGAATCTACTCAACAAGACACCAATAAGAAAGGACGAAATGAAACCAAAAAACTGTAAAGACCCTAGTGTTATACCCCCGTTGAATAATGAAAACGGTGCCATCAAACGAAATCTTATAAACGCATTTAATGCAGCAGAAATATTGCCGTTCAACCCTGATCAAGTGTACAAGCGCTTACCATCTGATGATAGTAATGTTGAGGCAGAAACTGAGAGCGTTCTCACCGAATTGTTAAGAACTCAAAGATTTGGAGACTCCTTCCATACTGTAAAATGAATGAAAATACTAAATGTTGCTCCTGGAAAGAGCATTTCTACAGTGGATTTAATAGATGACCCCTCGCCAAGTCTAGAAAAAAAGCGGAAGGTGAAGAAAATTAATCAGAAAACTGAAATATTTGAATAATGGGGAAACGAGAAAGAACATGAAAGAGAAGAAGATAATAGATTGAGCGAAGGTCGTTATGTATTGGTCCCATGAACCTGATTTCCTTGCACATTTGGAATCTTTTCTAGTTTTTTGTCTCTTCCTCGCCAGATCTTCATTCCACCATGGCACATTCCTGTTTGATCTCTGATTCACTATAGGACAATGTTCGTTATACGTAGAGATGATGGATCCGTGTAATCGATCTGCTGCCAACTCTAGGTCTATGGAATCTCTGATGTCAAAATACATGCGGTCTGAACAGGTTTTCAGGTCCACCATTTTGTTTTCCGGGGATTTAGATATGTTAGGATCGAGATCTGAACCCACCCGATTTCAAAGTTTATGTGTCGATGGTCTGAACAATTTTCCTCGTCAGACATATTCCATTTCCGAGCATAGTTACTCACAAATGTAGTTCCCATCGTTACGTCTGTTACTCCATCACGTCTCGCATTTACGAAAGTAGGTTTTTTGTCTATGTTTAAAATGTCCAAATTATTGGCCATGATAAACTGTAGTAAGTGCTCACCTCTTTCGTTGGTATTGGTGCTATCCCAGGTTAGGTGGTGGGCATTGGCATCATAGCCAGTTATGTGTTGTAGTCCCTCTGCTTGGCAGGTCCTAACCAATTCTTCTACTTCCCTGGTTGGTGGTGGTTCCGGAGACTGTCGTAAGGAAGGTATACTGATCCAATAATGATTTCCTCAAGTCCGCCCCCGCCAACCGTCTTTATTTTGACTGCCGTCATATCTCTGGAACACAAATTACTCAACTGCAGTATATTTTCCCCTTTACGGATAATTATGAGTTTTTTCTAGTTTGCTGCGGTCCTTTGTATTACATGGATTTTCAATCTATTTTCTCCGCTTTCATTAGTTTGCGCCTTTTCGCCCCTGATAGCCTTTCCTTCTGCAGTTCGACTTTCGTCAATCCTGCAGTTATGCTTTCGGCATTTGAATATGTAATTCCTAGTCAGTTTGCAACTCCAGGATAGTCTTATCCCACGAGTATGGAGGAAAGGGTTATCCACATCCATGGTGCCGCTTGTATGGATGTAAATCTGGATTCTTTGGGAGGTGGCCTGATATCCCAAAGGCTCCGTTAGTGATACCTGATGAGGCTCAGGTACCATTCATCCTTTGGCACAGGTCGCACAACACCTTGGATTAGACCTGGGCCTTCTTAGTCTGACTGCTCTGTTACGGACTGTTCGGCATGGGAGACCTTACCAGCAGCTGAGCTGCTGCCGACATAGCCCGTAACTTCATCACAGTACGCAAGCCCTCCTACCACGACAAGGTGAAGACTCCTCGGAAGAGCCCCCTCTTCTTTTTAATTGAAATTGTTTTCATGTTTCTGAATTCTGATTGCCTTTCTATATATTCTTGGAGAGAAACTCTATCAAGCACTTGAGTCGAACGCGATCACTTCTCAAACTTCTCTTAATGATTCCGATGTTGACAAATTCACAGCTATCAGCTACGAGGGATTCGATACAGTAAATTCAGAAGACATGTTCCAGTAGAGACGAAATCAACTTCAGCTCAAAATATGCCAATGCACATTTCAACTCAAAATAAAAACCACACAGGAAATATTGCAATGTTCCACGTGTGACGTAGGTAGGGTTCTGCCTTAGGTAAAAAACGGTTTCATTTTGTACAAATCGATTTTTTTTTCAGAAAATTACTTATTAGAAAACAAAAATTTCATAAAATAGGTAATCATAACTGAGCGGAGATTTATGTCTTATGATGGTTCTTATTTTCAAGTTATCCATGCATCGTTCTCAGAAACAATTTGAAAGTTGAGTGATAGTATGAGTAATCATATGAATCAATTAGATACTCGAATATTTTCAACAGAGACCTTTCACTAAGTATAGTACCGATTGACATACTTTTTTCGATATTGTCCGGGCTCATGTTGCATACCATTATATGAAATCCAAGACAAAACATTCCCAAATAGACTAATACAAATTCTCAATTTCCAATAACTTCGCGTATCGTTGGCATAAAATTTTAATGGCATGAATATTTTAAATTTAGATTACTCACTTTCGTTCGGAAAACAGTTAATGAAAGGGTATATTTAGAATTTTGCTATTCAGTATTCGACTATTGAAAGCAGTGGATACGGATACCAATCCGTTATGAAGTTAATAGTGTTTTTTATTTTACTAGTTCTGGTGAGTTTGAATGGTTATCATGGACATTGTAGTGTTCTAACATTTCCAAATAAAACTTGAAGCAGAATGGCCTGAGAAAGTAACTTGATTTCCTATAAATTCATTTTACCTCTTTACCCCGGACTAGGGATTTCCTAATCACAGATTCCAAGTTTTCGACAATCTTTATCATCATCAGGAATGCTACAAAATGGAGAAAGAAACAATTAGATAAAAATAGATCAGTCAAAACAACATACAGTGTATGTGAATGATTAAATGATTAATTGAACATAATTTGGATAAAAATTTGGACAATAAAATAACCTCAAGAAGTTAACAAAAACAAACAATATTTTACATCATAAAATGATACGTGATTTTTAAAAAACATCTGTTGTTCTTTAATGAATCGTGTCGAATCAATTTTCAAAAATATAAAATTTCAAATATATTCACGCAACATAATAAGATATATTATTTTTTGGGAAAGAAGGTTTTTGGCTTTCTACTACTCCATCTTGATACAAAAAAGAGGATAAGGGAATCTTCCAAAGAAAGGAAGGAAGTAATCAATTTGCAAATAAGTAACTCTATACATGGATGTGTAGATCATGCAAAGAAG
>WOGP01004275.1:0-14198 GCA_015342065.1 Leptinotarsa undecemlineata | reverse complement strand
AATGTCCCAGATAGAAGAAAGATAGTAAAAAAAGAAAAAAGTATTACCAGCACTCTCACGCAGTTCAAAGCAATAAATGATGTTCACTCTTTGAAGGTTGCGCCGAGCGTCAGGTTCTGGAGTATTTAATTTTGGATAAGGCGCAGGCGCGAACTGAATACGTAAGATATACAAAAGCTTGGCGGAATATGAAGCAGTATAGCGGAATTTTGGTTCATGTTAACACTAGTCATGATACTATTATCATGAACACTGGTTAACATGGAACCAACAAGTATGAAGTATTTTTAAAGTAAACCCTCTAGATACAGTTTTTTCAGAAATACACTAAGCAATAGCGATGATGATCGAGATGAAATTCAGTATTGTATATGTTCAGAATAGAACTAATATTTTCATATATCTTTTGAAGATGAGCATGAGAGTGATGATGACATTCTTCCTGAAATTAAAGATATGGAAAAGTGACAATAGAAATGAAGAAATTACGATGTTATGTCGTTATCCCATTTTGTAAGCAATAGCAGAAATATAGCTAGATAAAAATCCGAATATGTTTCAAGAAAATCCAAAATGAAGAAACTGAACTAAATGCCCATTTTCTAGCTCAATTTTTCTCTACAAAAAATTTATTCAGTTAATACAATGGCTTTTCACTCCAATAACATTGAAAAATTTTCAGTAAACATAAACTTTCATGCAATTACCTTTCATTTATGCTCTTGTTCAACCTTCACGATATCTACATGCCAAGTATTCATAGTAACCATATCTGAAAATGAAATATCAGTTAGGTACTACCTAGTACTTAAAGGAATTTGTTCTTTCTAGGCATTTTGTAATCACAACCATAGAAATAAAATTATATGAATATAAATTTAATTTTTATGTGCATAACAGATGAAAGGCATCTTAAAAAGATAGAAAAAACTGCGAATTGAATTTCCGTACAATTATGCATACCTTGAGAGTTCTGAATTGTCTGCAATCCATAAAAAACGACAATGCTCACTAAACACTTCACACACTGTTAAAGTAAAAAAAATAATCGACACTAATTAATATTCTCTTCCTGCGAAATATATTGGAATGATATGAAAACATATAAAACACCGACACGGCAACTGATAAAATGTCTTCTCATCGTCTATGTTTGTGTCACTGAAATAAATGAAAATCGTATCTGCAAACGAATGTTTTTGCTGCGTTTCTATATCCAAAGCCTACTACAAATGTGACTCAAGTTGATTCTTTTCGTGCGGTATTTGTAAGAATATTATATTAGTTTATTTTTTTGAGATTTGATGTGATGTCAGGCGGTTGTAGAGTCACAACTGCCGATAAGTGTTTAGGCAACTTTGTTGGGAACTGTGATGAAAGTTGTCAAGGAATTATTAAATACCCGTAATTTGTGAAATAATTCAAGGAAAAGTATCTAAATGATGAATTGAGAGAAAAACGAGATATACAGAAATATAGTAAATACTTCTTGAGAATAATTATAAATACATGAAGTTTTAAAACTAACTAGTTGATTTTCACTATAGTGAAAATCATACAATAAAGGGTATTAGTTAGTTTTAATATGGATTTTCATCAGGTATCGGCCAGTTCTATGCAACATGAAGTTTTGTTGGCACTAAAAGTTTTGTCAAATGTCAACTGACATATTTGGGAAAAACCTGTTTATCTGTCATGCCTCTATTTGCCTTTTGTTGTATGCTGAAAATTGAGTGTGTCTTCGATAATGATAAAGATTTGTTTCCCCTTCTCCTGTGGACCTTGGTAAACAACTGAGAAAGGTTTATCCACGATAAGCCATTTCCAGTGCCAGTTCACGCTCAATCTATTTATGTCGTCCGCGGCGAAAGTTGGAGCTATATGCCGTTTATTTTTCTTGGGATTTACCGATACACGCAGACGTCTTTCATGAGTTTACGAGAGATCATTACAGATATTACGACGAAGGCTCGAGGGCTCATCCAAGCAGCAGCCCTGCTTCGCCTCGTTCAGCAATAATTTCTCGGTGATGTAGAAGGCAATTAGGGAAGCTGACTCATCTTAATGATTGGCGGTTAGAAGTGAATTGTAAATATACATAAGAGTTCTGCGGACATAGACATTTTATCTCGCTTGTTAAATAATTTTAAAGTGGTATCTTTGTGGCATGTATTGCAAAACTAGCTGTTGCTGTTCGGTCACACTGACTTAATTTTTGGGTACCTATTTCCATATTTTTTCAACTGAAGAACGTTGTTATGTACCTATCTATCTATTTGTAGGTGCTGGATTAGTGAAAAGAGAAATGAAAATTTCTATGTTTTACACCACTTTTAATTGTAACTAACGTTACCGCAGTTTCGTCCTATATTGACATTTTCAAACTTACACAATAAACTAACAATGGACTCATTACATTCGCCAATATATACCATTCAAGTACTTGATTGAGTACCTGAATTTACAGTTCACAATGCGGTCTTGCCAATTTAAAAACCGGAGAGTAAATTAAATCGATTTGATCATTTAACAGGTAGCAACCGCATTGTTTATGCTTGTGAATTTCTAAAGATACTAAATAATTGAGTTTGCAACCCTTCCTTGCATAGTGCAGAATTTCCGTATCGTTCAGATTCGGAAACTTGTGGTTGCATGCCAAGGAATAGTTTGAAAACGTCGAATCATTTTTTCCCAGTCTGAACGACCTTTCATGTTCAGCATACCGTTTTTGGAAATTTCGTCCGCATTGTCCACATAAACACTATTACACTCCGGACACGGTGGCTGTAAGTCAACCAATCTCGCTGAAGTACTATATGTCCTTATTTATGTCCCTATATTCCCGAACAAAATTGAAATTGCCAAGACCAGATGAAAACAATCAATGTAAAACAGAAACTGTACCTTCTTCTTCTGACTTCAACAGAAGACAATTGAATATACCAAAAATTTCAAACAAATCGAGTCCCTTCAATAGTAGCAATTGCTCGAATTTTCATTTGAATGACAATAATAATGAAAATATTTCTGTTGGTCATCTTTTGTTAGAATTTCAATATTTAATACAAATAAGAGTTGAAATGTTCGAAATTTTGTTCTTCAAAAAAATATAATGAAGGAGTGTGTGTCATTGATTTGTTATTTCATACAGTTTCCAAAAAAATAAGTGTACGGACCAAGTCCAAAAATAGTTTATATGGACATGCCTACGGCTCGCCTTAGAATTATCTCTATTTGTTCAAAGAAACGGAATTTTCCAGACGTGAATTACTGTAATATAAAATTATACTTGTGATGACATTGACAAAAGTTATAAGACAGCAACTGAAGTAAGAAGTTTCATACCCCTGAGTCCATGAAGTGAGACTGTTTGTGAAGGTTACGGTTCAAACCTATGCAGTAAGAAATGCTAATTTTTTTAGTTATATTGGTACTACCAATTTTGGATTCCGAACGTAGAATATTATTTTCAACAACTTATTGAAAGAACCGGAAAATGTGTTGTTACATATAATTACGTTATATAAAAATATAGTTATTTTATCGATTGTAAAGGTTGTTTTGGAAACAAAGAGAATTCACAATTTCGCGACGAGCCGGCTTAGGTGGAAACTTCACACTCCATACATCGTAAGAATAATGAGTTATAAAGCAACTCAAGGTCGGAACTTTCCGATATTAAATCACCGTTGTCAAAATTACTACGTTGATCACAAAAGATCAGGGCGAAGTTTATCAGTCTAACACGATTTAGCACTTTGTGCCCATTAACAGATCCTATAGAAACTTCCGAAATTACAAGAGTCTATCGCTTCGAATTTCGATGTAATATGTGTGAGGATCTATATCATGAGATAACTGCTTTGTGAAGAAGTTTCAATAGGAAGGCGATGATATGAGATATAAAAGAAAAAGTACGATACGAAATATGAAAAAATTCAATATTGACGAAGGAAATGTTTCGGAAACTCCCAAGTCACAGTGTATGAGTATAATAAACAGAAAGGTTCTTGCTAGTAACATAATGTGGTAATAACCAATCAATGAAATATCAGAAACATCTTTTGACAGTGTTGATCACTATTTACTTTTGAGGAAGCTGTCCAGGAATTCGTTGATCATCACTGGACCTGTTGAGATCTCATCTGGATTGCAGAACGCAAACTGTGAGTGTTGAACTGGACCTTCCACTTTAGAACCTATGTCGTTTCCACTGGTGTTCCCCAGGGTAGCGTCTTAGGACCTATGATATTTCTTTCATTTGTACATGACCTCAACAAGAGTAATCGTCAACATCATACAGTACAATTTGCCGATGACTCTTCATTCACTCTGAAGTCCTCGGATTATGAGGGATTGTCGTGTCAGTCCAGTCAAACAGTTGCTACTATACGAAAATATTGCTTTCAACTAGACTCATTCATAGTTGCTCTGAAAGTAATACACCGTCTTTTCACTCTGGTTAAAATAAATGGCAAGACAAAATAACAAACTTCATCTGTGAAATTTTTAGCTTTGAACATTGATGCTCAACTCTCTTGGAACAAGCACATTGATTATATTTTCAGTAAATTGTTGAAACATTTTTTTGTAATTCGTAATCTCCGTAATTTTGTTCAACTGAATATAGTGAAGGGCTTATACCAGGGCTATATCCAATCTCCACTCAGTTATTGTCTAATCAACTTTGGTAACTGAACAAAAATGAAGGAATTACTGATAGCTCAAACAAGATAGTGGAAACAATATGTTTCAAAAAATATGATGACCCATGTGGGGAGCTGTTTACCGATTTGGATATTTTAACCAATATTTCACTATATATTTTATTCAACTCTGTTCTTTATGTCAAAACTCATCTTGACAAACTTTAATCACGAGATAATTTTCGGCTCGCCACAGGATATACGTTAATATTCAACTATAATTTTAATTTTCCCCACCATAAATCAATGAAAGCAATTAACGGTCCTCTAATTATGCCCATCACGTTATTTAAAAAACTACCCATTTCCCTCATACAGCAATCAAACTTACATTCCTTCAAAAAATGGTGAAAATTTGTTAAAATGCATTGTGAATTTCTATATTCAGTGTAATTGACTTTTTTCATGCTGTAGGATCTTTGGAAATGAAACTGATTAGATAAATGTGATTGAAATGAAAAGTTGTAGCTAATAATTCCTATTATAGATTTCGCCTTTATAGTTCAATACAGAAAAGTGAGTTTCAAATGAATAAATGCTCCTTTTAGTTGACGACTTGTTTTCCTCAAAGTCATAAAAATATTCCAGAATACAGTGAAAAATTGTTGAAAATTATTGTAAGTTCAATATCTTCGACAATAAAGTTTGTATAGATAGTGCGAGACAGTGCTGGATACTGAGAATTTTACTAGTCATAAAACTTCATTTATCAAATTTTAGAGTGGTAATTTCTTATGTGCGATACTGGGCTAGTCTATTTAGTTTCTCTATTTCGATACTTTTTTGAACTAGGTTTTTCGCATTATGCGTTGCCCTCAACACACTTATTTGCTGCATTGTTGTGAAATCATTCAAAATCATCAATCTCGAGTCTTTAAAATTTTCTATCTCACTGCCAGCGTAAATATTGTTTTTCAATGTCTTCCATAGAAAATAGTCCAAAATAGTAAGATCTGGTGATCTTGCAGGCCATCATTTTCGACTATTATTTGTCTCGAAATAGAAGGACTCCAATTCAACCATTTATTGGGTCATTAATTTTTTTATGTATATAAATCACTATCATTTACTATCATTTCTTTTTCTACTCATCAAAATACATATAGTATATTTTTGTTGTAGATATGTTTCAGATAATCATGAAAGGTTTTCTTATTTGAAGTTCATTGTAGGAAATGATCAGAGCAATGGAAATATGCAAAAATATGAAAAGGAACTTTGAAATGAAAAAAAAAAAACTTTAGAAAAACTCTACGGTACATAGGGAGACGTGAAAGTTGATATTGTGTTTTAATTTAACTCAGTCAACCAATTTCCAGGGCCGTAATCCAAAAGGAAATAATTCACCCAAATATAATTAAATATTACCGAAATCCTGAAATATAAAATAAAATACAATTTCTCAGTATAGAGTGAATATCTACGATCCAAAAACTACAACAAAAATACAGGTTCGTAAACATTCAAAGATGGAGGTGGTCCAAGTCACATGACATTCTATATAAAATATTCATGGACATATTCTGATAGCCCACATCAAGTACCAGAGGCAAAATGTAGACAGATTTTCAATATGTCTGCGAATAAAGAAGATATGGGAAAAATGATAATTTGCGATTTTTTGGTTTTTCCTGTATATATCTAGAACGAAAAGCGCTATTTTCGAATTTTTTACATCATTGATAAGGTCTCTAAAATACGTAACTGTACTATGCTACAACCGATACTCTATCTCTTATCGTTTAAGAGATCCCCATGTACAGAAACGAATTTGAATAGTCCTCTATAATTCTTCGAAAGAAGTATACTCCGAAATGAGATTATTATTTGGAAATAAAGCTTTATGGCTTTCAATTCTACATCTCTTTGTGAAACATTGTAGAAACTTTCAAAAGAAGAAGGGGGGCAATTGAATTCAAAATAAAATTCAATCAAAGATGTTTAGAGCATGCATAGAAATTACTTTCAGATACAAACTAGGAAAAAAACAACAACTTCCCTATGAACATAGAATTACACTTAGGAAGGAATACTTTCCTACAACTACTCGAATCGTATATCCTAAATTAAAACTTTACAAAATATAATGCATGAAAAAATTCAGATATAAAATTTCACTTGCATTTCATCCCCAGTGACGGACTTCGAAGTTTCGAAGTCCGAAGTCCAATCTCGCTGTTACCGTTGTGTGGAATCCAAGGTCCAACCTTGGAAGTTTCGAAGTCCACCACTTCATGCCACGGATAAACAAATCTCTTTTTATAAACATGACAGTACATATAAACCTTCATATGCTTATTTTATTCAATCCCTACTTCACGAATCTTGTTCAAATAAATTCGTATCAATGGTTACTTTGTTATTACTGGAAATACGAAATCGTTTGAATGACGAAATCCATTACTTCGTCGAATTAAAGTTCTTGGGGAAGTTTTTAAAATGAGATCCTCGCAATCTCATTTCAGTAGAGACTCTACAAACGAACTGAATTCGAGTAGTTTATCAATTGGAGCACGATCAAGTACGGAAATTCTTAGCGGATGGAAAACCCACAGATCGCATTCCAATCTTCGGAGTTAACCGATGTGGAAGCTAATCGATTAGTTTGCAATCGTTGATATGTGAAATTCCTTAGGACACCACCAACTGCGCGAAATTTTAAGAAAATTTAAAAGTGTCGACCAATGACAGGCTTGCATATGATTTCTGTTATTTGGTTTGGGAATCGTATGAACAAATGTTCAAGCTGAGATATGCACTTAATACATTTTGATAATTTTCATACGACTTTTGAATATCAAAGACATTGACAGTTTTTCCAACTCTGCGAATAAATAATGGATCAAAATAATAGAAATGACAAATTCATCGCTGACGTATCAAGTCATTTTACTCTGATGATTTCCTTCAAACTGATAAAATAATCAAAAAGTTCTCAATATCGATCATTATTTTCGAATCAGACATGCCTCCCAATCCCTAGTTATGCGTCATTCTCACACTTTCAATCTCTGTTACTATTCTAATCAAATAATCAAACTTAACATATATGCTTCTACAGGAATTCACAAGTCTAATTCGATATAATGATGATGACAGTGACGAGACCCTCACTCCTCTGTAACAACTCAAATGAATATGTAGATTGAATAAAACTCGCTAATACAATGAACAGCTACAAGAAATAGAAACAAAAAATCAATTGGTATACTTAACTGATTCACATAATCTCACTTTAATTCTCTCTTTAATTCTCACTTTAATTCTCTCTTTAATTCTCCACCTTGAATGCGAGCAATTAACAAATAATATTCTGAAATACGAGTATTTCAGTAGAAATTTACTATTACAATGATATATTTTCAATCGAAATCGAAACACTATTCGGAAAAAAGCAATTCCATTGGAATAGAAGAGCATACGCGACGTACAGCTAACGTATCTAGCCGCGTCAAGTGAGTAGGGTGACTTGGGTGCCGGCTATGCGGTCTCATATCAAGGCACGAATACCAATCAATCCAAAAATTTTCTCAGATGAATACCCATTTTTTACTTCAAAAATATATCACACGGCTCATGACTTTATATGGATACTCATACTCATATGGATACCTTTTCGAGGAGAGTTTATTTCGGGGTCAACTGGTTTCTTTTTTCTTCGAAAATTCCACAAATTTTTACATGAAGCTGAGTAGGAAGCCAAAAAGTTAACCTTGTTTCATTTCCATCACTTCCATCATTCTATTGGAAGACTATCACATAGGACACAAAAGTTTAAAGTTGGAAATAGCCTGAGTTAAACAATGAAAGTAAAAAAAGGAGTACCACAGGGAATAGTTTTAGGTTCCATACTATTTCTTGTTCACACGAATAGTATCTGTTCCATAAACAATATTGAGGGTCATCTCATATCATATGCAGGGTCATCTCATATCATATGCGGACGATTAACAGGTAGTAATTGGAAGGAGGCATTTGAAAAATTAGAAAAGAGACTAAAAGATATCCAGATATGGCTCGATAACAACCTTCTGAGTCTGCATGTCACCTATGTCCACCAATGTTTAGCTTGGGTGTACACGAACAAATTTACACTTCAATCAACAAACAAAGAAAAATAAAGAAGATTCGTTACTAGTTCATCCATAAACATATCAATATTTAATAAAAGACACACAGAGATGTATTTTCTATCGAAGTCCAAAATTATTCAATCTTCTGCAAGTTAGCATGAGAAGCAATTCCAATCTCAATACATTCCAAAAATCAATCAAAACATTCATTTAGTGCACTACCGAACTTCTTGTTTTATTCGGCTAAACATAAACGATGTTCAGTAAACTCTTCATCATTCCCAATGTTCAGTAATACTGTAAATGAAATAATCGAAATGTTTGTATATAGATATAAATATATGACAGTTAATGTCATATAATTTAATACCCTGAGTGGTAGATGGAAATCGCAACACAAGTACTTTATTTATTCAGGTGCATCCATAAAACTGTGCATATAAACTGTAAAAATGATGACCTATAAATAAATTTTGAAATCTTAAATTTCGAAATCTAGTTGTTGATTCTTCGAGTAGTTTCGAGTAGAATAATATGTGTTTGATTTTTCAGTTCATTGCCCAATTCCAATATTGAAAGTGACCAACTGGAAATCCCATCAAATTGACTTATCACTTGGATTGATTCGTAAAATGTCGTCATACAACTACACGTATGGATAATTCCGTTGAGAAAATGTTCGCCTCTCATCCAAACATTCTGAAAAACTACTCGAAAAAAGAATAAACAACATACCGCTAATGCCTTACGAGTATGTAATGCACTTTATCTCAACCGTAACACTAAAGCGCATTAGCGTTCATCTTCTGTACATTTAATGGCTTCCATAAAGTTTCAACATATCCAAACAGCGACTGAATTTCTAGTGAACTAGATCCTGAAGTATCGATTCAATTGTGATATATGTTGGAACAGGGCCAACTCCAATACAAAACTTACTCGGTTACGCAGCAAGAATATATATTTATCGAATTATCTGAGCTCCAGATTGAATCATTCGAGCCGTCTCAACAAGTGGAAAGAAGCAGTAACACAACTTCATCCTTACTGAATAGTCAGTCCTGACAACAGTTCATCTAAAATACTACAAAATGAATTACTAAACCTGATACATTCGAAAAGTTCACGCTTGCCTACAGACAATCTGCTTTGTGGAGCCGGTGTTTTTGACATTCGTCAATTCTTTAATTTCAATGTAATTTCAACGTACCACAAGAAGAAAAGTTATCACAACACCCGAACCAAAAAATCTTTCATGTTATTCCATTACCACAAATATCACTTTTGTAGCATACTATTACTTACCTGGATCCAAAATTATTCAATACTCTTCCCAATACAATAAAAAACATTATTATATTTCACTACTTCAAATAGTCATTGAGGCAATTTATATGCAGACTTGCACTTTTGCCCGAATTATTAAAAATAAGTACCATTATACCCATACTTGAAGTTACAAACACTATAAAAGCAAGTGAATTGAGACCTTTTAATACCTTACTGCCAATATAGAAAGTTTTAGAAATAGTAGTTTATAATCTATTATTAGAGTTTATTGACAAAAATCAAATCATGTTTAGCAATCTGGTTTTCGAAAAAAACATTCTTGCAAAACAGCACTATAGTTATCATTAACTAAATTTACTAATGAAATAGATAAAGGTAAATATGTTGTAGCTGTCTTTTTAGATTTCAAAAGGGCTTCTGAAATGATTGATAAAAGTATTTTGCTTCAGAAGCTGACAAGATATGGGATTGAGGGTATAGTATAATAATGTATGAGTGATTATTTATCAAATAGGAAACAGATAGTACGTGTTAACGATTATTTCTCATCATATATAACAAATCACACAGGAGTGCCACAAGGTAGTGTGCTTAGTCCCCTATTATTCATTCTGTCTCTGAATGATATTCAATTATTTACAGACTGTGACTTCATCAACTTATTTGCAGATGATATCTGTATGGCCTGTACTGGAGTAAATTTAAAAGAAACTGTTTGGCAGAATGAATAATGTTCTAGAGAAAGTAGAAAAATATCTGAAAACCAATAAAATGAAACTCAACGTTAAAAAAACAAAAGCAATGATAATTACTGCTAAATTCAAATATAATCAAATAAATACAAACAAAATAAATATAAAAATTGAAGCTAAACGTATAAAAATAGTAACATCATTGACGTATTTGGGATTTCAACTTGATAATTGCTTATCATTCGACGACCACTTCAAATTTATTGAAAATATATTCCAAAAAAATTATATTTTGTCTCAAGAATGGCCAATAACTCATCAACAGATACAAAAATTATGGTATATAAATCAATAATTCATCCCCATTTTGACTACTGTGCATCTATTTTATTCTCTTTTGATTTGAATAAAGTGCAACAAATACAAAAACTTCAAAATCGAGGAATGAGAATAATTTCAAAATGTAATAGGTATACACCAATTTTCACCATGCTATCTGCTCTACAGTGGCTCTCAGTATCCAAAGGATTATTCTATTGTTCCATGGTTTTTATTCATAGAGTATTAAATAAAATGATCCCACCATACTCACCATATCAATAATAACTTTCAATAAGAACATTTATCACCATGCTATACAACAGCCACATTCATATAAATAGAACAAATACAAGAAAAAGTATGAGCAGTTCATTTTTTAAATGTTTTGTCCAATTCAATGATTTACCTGATTCAATTAAATCTACTCTATCATAGAAGATTTTCAAGAGCGAACTGATAAAATATATTCACGATGGAAAATGAAAAATTCCTTTTTGTTCAGTTAAAATGATGTACGTATATAAAATTGTATTATTTGTATACATTTTGTTGATTTTATTATATTTTGAGTTAGCTAACCTGTATTTTAGGTTAGCTAATAAATTCAATAAATAAATAAAAAAAAATCAAAATTATCGTTGATACTTCTGATTGACTGACCTTGTGCCGGTGCGTATATATTCAAGTAGAGACAGTCTTCGCTTTGGTTCTTCAGGAAAGGAAGCAGCCTCCTCAAATACTCCAACCGTCCCTTAGGCATCCTTTCGAGAGCTGCGGTTTCGTTAGAGACGTCCGGAAGTTTTTGTGGGCACACCGGACCCAACTTATCTGAAACACGAATCCCATCCCAAGGACTGGGCGTGCGCGTAGGGCTGAACCGGTTCGATTGTACAGGGGGAGTCGCGTAGGGCACTCCCAAGAACACTTCTATCGGTTTCAGAAATCGGTGGGAGTCCATGGGGAGGATGAGCCCCTGTAGTCTTCCGTAACGTGTTTGGATGATTCTCGTGCTGATTTTCGCGTTTTTCATGAAACTGTTATCACCTTCCACCCCCAGAAGCACGGTCGTTACAATAAAAACCAGCTGAATCGACCAACTCTTACTTTCCATTTTTTAAGGAGGAAACATTATCCCGAGTAAAGAAATATTAGAGGATATTAATCCTTCGGGAAGTTTTAATGAAAACCCACACTCTCGAACTTGAAAGACGTTAAAAATACCCAACACGGGAAAACACTAAGTAGATGTCGAAGTTTTCGGGGTTGGAATTAATTATTGTTTCTTGAAAATTGAGTTTGTGATTTGGCTTTGTGGTGTTCGTGAGATCGGGAGAACCAGCATCGTGGCTGCTCATGCGTTAAGCTCTGGTCTTTTTCGACATTGAAGTGGTCCTGAAACAAAAAGTTTAATTAATTCATGAAGGGAGAATTTTCTTAATGTTCTGGAATCCTTTATTGATTATTCAAATGGAGCAGAAATTGGAGAATCCTAAAAACTTGAAAAATAATATAGAGGATTGAAAAGTTTAATTATTTCTATTCTGACCTATATCAAGGATTCAGTAGTCTATTTCACTAAAACCTTTCACGATCGGAAACAACTATATGAGATCTATTTTTCGAGTTTTTCACTGTGGCCTGCAGGTTTTTGTGTCTGACATTTCGTCTACTGCTGCGGTAGTTTGTATCAAAAGCGATGAGTCAGAGTTCTCGTGATGTTCTCAAAGCAAAAGCATTGAATATTCATATTGACAGAAGAAATTACACTATTTCTATGATGTTTACTATTGTTCTTGACCAGTTCTGTATTATCAATTGAGAACGATTGTAAATCGTACTTCGGTAAATCATCCTTCTGTACATCATACTTCATATACCCATCATTTTCTCATTTCAATTCTCATATTTTGGTGAAATATCATAATCAGTGCTTTAAGCTTCATATGAAATTGATATTTATACATGACTAGTTGTTGCCTGCGGCGTCACCGGCGTAGACTTTGGGTTGTCACATTAAGTTTCGTGACTGAATATTTTGAATAAACAGTTAAAACCTGATTCCCTACTCTGATGCTTACTAACGCTATACAAAAAACCTACCTGCATATTTCAAGATTATAGGTTCAGTAGCTTCGGCTGTACGTTAAACAATATTGAATAGCATCAGAAATAAACTGGAAGGATCAGAAAGAAAAACATTGGTAATCATACTCATCCTACTCCTACTCAACGAATTCAAATATAAGTTGGTATTTAGGTAGATCATAACCCGGAATAACACATAGCCTAGGTTCCCACGGTAACACGGGTAAAACAGTGGAAAACAGTATAACATTCTAAAAGTGGATACCTATTGATTAACTGACATTCTTATATCAACGTACTAGTCCAAGAGCCAGTGAGCAACTACCTGTATCGATTTTTTAGTAATTTCAAATGCATTTGACGACGTTGTACTTTCTTGGTGCAACGAATGTTGTACTTTCTTGGTGAAATTCTCATTGACGCCTGAAGCTTTGTAGCTGCTAACAAATAGTTGGAATCTTTCATCTTCTATATCGTTAGATTATTTGGCATTGTAGAGCTGACAACTAAACTACTGAATAACAATAAATAGGTCTTGCAATTGGTCCTTAGTTGAATCTTCGCCACCAAGAGTAGAAAATGCTTCTTGAAATACGGTATTTTTTAGCAAAGAGAAAGAACTTTTCTTCCCTTCATTGAAAAAAACAGAATTAAAACCATATACGGTGAAATCATGGAATTAACAATTCACCAAGCTACGGATACATTTTTGTTATGTCAATATATCTTTTATTGTTTCCAGTTCGATTGAGCATCCAAATATTAAAATTGAAATTCTTCAACTTTGCCATATTACCAATTAGAGATATAGCAAGCATGATAGATTACTTTTGTATCTGCTTCTTCAAGTAAAGTACAATATGAATTTTCAACAATACTTGACTGTATCTTCTCATCAATATGAGAATAATTTCGGAAATTCAAATGAAGCTTTCGATTGCCTAAAAATGATTTCATTTCCTTACTACACCAATGTTTTTCAAAAAAATCTACATGAGTCTCCTTAATCTTTGCATTTTTTAATTTTTTTA
>WOGP01004274.1:0-14198 GCA_015342065.1 Leptinotarsa undecemlineata | reverse complement strand
TTTATCTTGGTCCCCAACTTTCACACCAAAATAATGTTCATAGGCTGTCTTAACGATAGGTGTCATTTTACGTTTCTGAGCCTTAAATGTTATTTCACCACATATATAGCAAAAGCTATCGACAGAATTCACACACTTTCGAGGCATTTCAGATCAGCACTTAAATTAATTTAAAAATCAACTTCACACGATAATTTCAATAGCAACCACGTGCGTACAATTGACAAACTCACATAGGTTATGTTTACTACTTAAGAACAGCTGATGAGAGGGGTGTTATGTAAACAAACATGTGTACCAACTGTTGGTGATGAAATATTTCATTTGTTGAAAACTCAATATACATATATATAATATAATGATACTATATCTTGAAAACAAGAGCTAATATATAATTTTTATGGTCACTTTCGGTTTTTACACGTGGAAATACATTAAAATCATCTAATTTCAACCCCGAAACAAAAACTTTGTTGTGTTGTTTAGTTTGGGGTTCATCATGTCATCTAGATAAACTACAAAAACAACAAAAAAAAAAGCAGTAAGAATTTATGGCCCAGGCTGAATATGACGATCATTATAAACCTCTTTTTGAAAATCTCCGTATATTAACTCTGCGATCTTGCTTTATAAATGATTGTCTGTGTTATGTTAAAAATGTAATAGATGAAAATAAATTGACAAAGCAGGATGACATACACTACCATGATACCAGGACCAAAACAAATGTAAAGCTGCCCAAATATAGGATGTGTAAATCACAAAACTCTTATTTATATATGTCTTTGAAATTTTTGAACGTGTTACCATGTGAGTTTCAGACTTTGGACATGAGTATGAACACTTCAAACTGAAAATTAGGGATATTCTTTCACAGAATGACTTTTACACATTCGAAGAATATTTTAATTATTTCGACTCATCAACAAATTTGTTACGTGTCTAGAAATAGTTATATTTTTATAATATTTTACATTTTACTGTTTTTTTTTACTGTATTGTGTTACATTCTTATACATTTATATACTATTCATTCCATTGACGTATGCAAATACTTTTTATGTATGCATTGCACGAATAAATTATATTCTATTCTATATTCTATTCATAAAGTCAGAGGTCATTTCCAGAATGCTGTGACTTCCAGTGTCAACCAACAGTCTGTTGCACTCTCCATTAAATTGATTTGTGCAATTGGCAATGTGCAGTCCATCTAGCCTCTCTCTCCAGAAAAGTGTGGAGAGGAGGTAGATCTAGCAGGATCTCCATAGCCGCTGACGGTGTCGTACTGATGGCACAACAAATGGCCAGACAAGCCTGTCTCTGTGAGCCAGAAAGCTTCGCCTGGGTCGTTTTCTGTATTTGAAACTAAGCAATGGTTTTAATTTTTTTTCAAATATTTATTCCTGACTGCATACTACTGTACATCAACAGAAAACCTCCAAGGACTCAGTGCTTTTTGGAAGGGTTCTGTACCCCATTATCTGTGTTGTGAACTGGGACCCCAAAATGATTTTCTGGATCTGCCATTATAAGTAACCCCTGAAAAATTTTTTGAGAAAAATTACAACATCGACAATCAAAATTCATCTAATGAACACCACTATACAAATAATAACAATTGTCAGACTGTCCCGAATTTAACCCCCTCTTATTATTTTTCAGGGTCTCATCCAATACCTTCTCGGTAGTCTCTTCCAGAGATTCTTCAGTCTAAAAGACTAGCCTGAAGCCACTCTCATCCTATATCATTTCCTGAAACTAGGATTACTTTTTCGAATACCAGTTCTTTGACAATAATTGTTGGAGCCGTCGGGTTCAACTTATTTTCATATTAGTCACGGAAATAATTCAAACTTGTTTAGCAAGCGTCTGTTCGTCCCGTTCGTTATATTTTTCAATTAATTCACTGAGACGGAGTGGGGCTTGAGAGCTTTCGCAGACTAATAAGAAATATTCCAGTATAAATACCGGTCCGCTCAACAATCACTTAACAGTGATTAAGAGCGCTGAAATATTCAATGAATAACGAATTTCAGCCAAAAAGTTTCAGAATGGACCAGAGTCCTGAAGTAAAGTATACTCTGAGTTAACAAGATTATACAGAAATAAATGCTTATGTTGGAAATCACATTATATTCAATTACTATCTCACTGAGAAAAAACTTAATGGAAATTAAAATTTATGAGTTGTTTTACTCGTACACAAATCAGTGAAAAACAATTTAATAATAATATCATTTGAATTGTGAAGTGCGCAGAAAGCTCATCGTTTCGGCCAATTGAAATCAATTTCAGCTTTTCATATACAAGGTATTTCCTAACTAAGTTACCAAACTTCGTAGGATGATTAGTTAGGTTGTTTTGAGAAAAAAAGTTCCGATGAAAATATGTCCGGAGTGACTTAGTTTCTAAGATAGAGGGCGTTGAACTTTTAAAAAACGCGATATCTATAAAACATCACAAATATTTCAACACCGATTTGGTTGGAATTTGCTCAAATTATTTGAAGTAATAGGTTAGGTTCAAAGTGTGTGGGTCTATTAAACCCTTATCCGCAACACGCAAGGATTTATTGTGGTTCACACCTATTCACACTCGACCAAATAAACCCAGCTTCTTGACGATCCCTATTAATTTGTATGGTGAGTGGTCTTTCAGGTCAGATTATAAGAGTACGGCTCTGCCGAATTAAAAAACCTAATTCGGTCCCTAGTGGGGCAGGCACAAAGTATATGCTCTGGTGTTTCATCGTTAATGAGGTAGTCGGATAGTCAAGGTGTTAGATTCCCACATTGATACCCGCGACCTTCGCATATGATGGTTTTTGCACGTCAGCTACACCTGACGATGCCTTTTGATTCAACCGTGCAGGGCTTTTTCGCCTCTGGTTTCGGTGAATCATCACTTGAGTGCAAACGTTTGCTGGCCTGCTCATGGGGGGTAGTAGATGAACAAGGCGAATTCTGGACCTCTTCAAGGTCGTGCATCGCTGGTAAGTATTTCAGAGAGAATCTTCAGTGAGTGGAAGAGAGAAACGCTTGACGTCATCGACGCAGGATGGAACGATTATCGTAGCGATTCAAGCGTGGAACTCGGCCCCCTTAGTACTCCACCTCACCTATGGGCCCCTCTTGCGACTCTGCCTCATCCCACGGCCCCCTTGTCACGTGATTCTAATTAAAAAAAATGTATAGTTATGAGATTCAAACTCGGAACATTAGATATAGAAAGTAACTGCGAATGATGGGTATTTACAGCATTTGTCGGGACCGAAATTGACTCATTTAAAACACCTGATCGCATTTTTTTTATTTCCGTAGAATGTTAGGGAAGTTGTAATCGTCATTATAACAAATATGGCGTTGAAGTGTACAGGATGCGTTGAAATATATCATTTAAGGAAAAAACATGTCTGTTGAAAATATGATATCAATGTGTATACAGGGCGTTTCGAAATATATCATCTAAGAAAAAACATGTCGGTTTAACAGAAGTCCAGCATTCCAACATGTCGGAAGTCTCGTATCTTTGTTAACAGTGCCCTTGTGATAGTGCCCTTGTGATAGTTGATAGTTGCTATTTTGTTTTTGTAATAACTCATTAATTTTTACAAATCATCGTACACGCCACTACCTCCCACCCTGACTACGTCACTTTCAAAATTTTAATGATTTATCACTATTATTATTATTCCACCCTCATTACTCAGTTCAATTTCAACTAACACAATCAATTGAGCGATATTTGATTCCTCCATTCTGAATTGGCTGATCGACACCACTTTGTAACAGAAGCTAGGTTGAGTGTTTCACAAGGTTCCATTCAACAATCTGAAAATTCGGAAAATGAATCTTCATATGACAAAGCATGGACTTTAGTCATCTCCTGATGATGCTTACTTGGTTAGCGAAACGCGTTAAGTAATAAATGACTGTCATATTGAAACACGAAAAACGATTACGACAATAACGATGAAACGATAACGAATAAACGCACGCAGAACGGTCGAAAACGTACGCAAAATGATCGCACGCAAAACGATTGAAACACTTGTACAACGGTCGCTTTCCCCATTTTCGAATGTTAACTCCACAATACATAACTCCTCAACAACTTTGGTGGCATCTTCTCCTTCTCCTGTTGATGCTAACTTGGTTAACAGAGATACGAAACTTCCGACATATTGAAATGCTAGACTTTTGTTGAACCGACATGTTTTTTTCTCAAAAGATGTATGTTGAAATGCCCTGTATACACATTGATATCATATTTTAAACCAACATGTTTTTCCTTGAATGATTTTGAGACACCCTGAGCACTTCGACGCCATATTTGTTTTCAATGATGTATTTTGAGATACCTTGTACACATTGAGGGATCGCACGTTGAAAACGTACAGCTTCGTGGAACTGTTATGTTTTTTTTCTCAACTGATGTATTTTGACGCAACCTTTACACTTCGACGCCATGTTTGTTTTCAATGCCTTGTAACATTGAGAGATCGCACTTTGAAACGATACAGCCTTATTAATCTGTAATACAAGTGATTCTGTCATTCCTGTATCCAGCTGGACTACGTGGAAGCAGGCATCCACATCCCAAGCCAATTCACTCGCCAAAAACAGCATACACAGTGGTTCAGGCAGTGAAAGTTGAACAGCCAACCCGCCAAGGCAGTAACTAACTAAATTGAAATTATAAGGTCCACTGGCTTGTCAGTCGGCACCACAGTCAACAATTTGGAAAAAAAAGAACACACACTGACTTTCTTGTAGTTTTTTTTTTTTTTAGATTAATCAACTGAAAATAATACTTTTTCCTCAACTGCGTTTTCTTCGTATCAAGCTTCGTTTTCTACAATAAAAAACACTTTTAACAACTATCTATGGACGACATGAAATAAAACCCAGAAATAAATTAGTGTTGTAAGTCATGGCCTAAAGAAAATAACGCCGGCCGCCACTGGTAGCCATAAACCAATTGTGACGTTGCTAAGAACGCGCAAATGTACGATGTTCGCTGCCGCTCTACTAGGTGTAGCAAGAATAATGTTACCGATTTCAACGGAATTTCAGCGAATTTTTTTAACGCATTCGATTACGATATCTTAAGACTACGAGTCACGAGCCAGTCGATACAGTCAAGTGGGAGTCACAGTGTACGCGAAGCGATCTAGTAAGGCGATAGACATTCGAATATTAGTTGAAGTGTTTGTTGTACTTGAAGTGAAATAAAGTTATGTTTGATTATTTTTCAGTGCAATTAATTATTGGTCAACCGACGGGAAAAAAACCTAACATAATAAACAATTTCAACCTCACAGTAAATGAACAAAATATTCACTTTCTAATGAAATGCACGACTGCAATCGATTTGTCATTAATTGTCTGACACGTTCAAAAATACCTGGAGTATTCCTTACGACATTGTAATTATCAATTATTCGATTCTTCAAGTCATCAACATCTAGTACAGGAGTTTTATAAACAAGAGCCTTCAGATAACCTCATAAATAGAAATCTAGAAGATTCATATCAGGACTGCGAGCTGGCCAATTTTGAGGTCCTGCACGTCCAATCCAGCGAACACGGTTGCTGATGTCGAGATGCTGACAAGCAAGAACATTAAAATGAGCTGAAGCCCCGTCGTGCATAAACCACATGTTCACTCTTACAATTACCGGCACTTATTTTATGATCTCGCAAAAAGTCCGTGTAGGATTTACCTGTTGATCTTACTGGTACAAAAAATGGGGCAATTAGGTAGTCATCTATCATTCCTATTCAAACGTTCAGCGAAAATTGTTGCTGAAAATAACTTTCTCTAATAAAGTGGGGATTCATCTGTAAATGAAATATTTGGTGAAAAAATTATTGTGTGCCATCATATGAATCAAAGACCTGCAAAACATCAATCTTGGGTGAAAATCCCGAGGCAGTAGAGCTTGAACCCGCTGTATTTGATATGGGTGGTTTCTTTAAAAAACTGTTCATATGGTTGTTCAGCTGACTTTCAGCTGCAGTTCAATCTTTCTGGTACTATTTGAAAGATCTTCTTCTATCGCATCAAGTATAGCTTCTTCTAGTTCAGGCATTGTTATAGTTTCTGGTCACCTAATTTTTAATTAAAACTTTCACTTTCACATAATCTTACATTCTATCTGTTTTAGCACATGGAATTGCCCTATTAAGATAGCTGTCCTGGTAAATTATAGGTGCTTCTTCGGCATTTCCAGTTGCCAATCCATAATTGAAGTGCCTGTCAGCCATTTCAGCATCAGTAAAATTATTCATAATGGAATCACTGCTAATTGATAAATCTGACTTCAACTGATATGACAACACTATCACTGTCAGCTGCAGGATATGAAACACGAACCATGAAAAAATTGTATTTCCAGTTGATCAATCTAAAAAATTGAAAACTACAGTGGCCTACTTATTTTCTGAATATTGTTGGTTGTGGTGCCCACTGATACTCCACTGGAGCTAATAATTTTGGACTAGTTAGAGCCGAATAAACGCCCCACAACTTCAAAAAACTGTAGCAAGCAAATCGGTGTAAGGATATTCATGATATCTCTAAATATCGGTTTTTTAACTTCAACGTCTTGTATCTTAGAAACGAAACAACTTCGGACATATATTCATGAGAATAATAATAATAATATTTTTTATTGAAATAGGAAACCTAATAAACATATCTATGTAAAAAAAGTAAGTTTAAACAATTTGAGATTTAAACTAACATGTAGCCAGACAATGAACATTACATATAAAGATTCCAGTATCATATGTTGAGTAACATTTAAATAGATAATGAAATATAGGTACATATATACATTAAATTATTATTAAAACAGTGATATTTTGTGATATAGAATTTGTATTCTATTACTTTTCTTTCAATTCTTCAAGAGCTCTTTTGAAATCTTTCAAAATGGATATTTTTTTTTTATTTATTCCGGTAATTTAATGAACTCGTGGAAGCCCTTGAAAAATAACGAATTCATAGTACTTCCGACTGCCGGTCTGTTTATATGTATATTATTGGAATTTCTTGTATTATAATTATGAATGGTTTTATTGAATTTGATGTAATCTTCAAAATATTCTGGTGCCATTCCATATACAATTTTGTATATTAGAGTCATTGTAGAAATAGTAGAGTCTATATTCTACTGATAACCAATTCAAACAATCAATCATACTGTTTATGGTAGTATGGCGATTTGTTTTCGAGATCACTCTCATCCCTCGAATTTGTAGTTTCTGTAGCATATTTAATTTATTGAGTTTAAGTAAAAATAATAATGACGCACAATAATCAAAGTGTGGTTGAATAATGTTGTTGTAAACTGTTACTTTGGACTGCGTTGACAAATGTTGTGCTATTCTACTGAAAAAATATAGTTTTTTTCAATATTTTTTTATGTATATATTCAGAGTGATTGTCAAAATTCAAAAAAAATATTCAGTTGAAAACCAAGGTATCTGACCGATGACACAACTTGAATTTTTTCATTATTGACATTGAGGGTTATACCATTGATATCTAGAGAACTGTATTTATATTTCGTGGTGAATATCATTGTTTTTGTTACGTTTAACTTGAATTTTTTAGTGCTCAAATACTCATTTACCGCTCCTAAAATCCTATCCATTTCATGAATAGCTCTATCTAAGTTCACATCCCTACACATAAGCAACGTATCATCAGCAAATAGGTTTATGAACTCAGATACAATATCGTTCAAATATAAAACAAAAAGAAGTGGGCCCAGAACGCTACCTTGGGGAACACCTACATCAATGTCTTTTTCATTTCATAGCACATCTTTATAACGGATTTTTTGTTTTCTATTGTTTAAATAATCACTGAATCATTTTAACACCTTTCTATCAATACCATACTAAGCCAATTTAAACAACATAAGTTCTCTATCAATTGTCTCAAAAGCTCTATTTGAGTCTATAAATACAGCAATAACATATTTCTGGCTATCCAAGTTAGTTTTAATATTACATATTGTGAGCTGTAATGCTGTTTCATATGAGAAGTTTTTACGGAAACCCGATTGATTATGGTTTCACTTCAGCTTTCTGCACGGTATTAGCTGGGTTAGTTGTTTTGTTTTTCCGTCGACTATCTGCCAGGCGTACCTACAAAGTCGTAGGTTCACATGAAAAGCAAGGGTTAGGTATTTTCACCTAAAATTGTGCATGGCATATGCACATCTCCGGAAGATATGTTAATTCAAAGATGATGAGCAAAGTATGATTAGCTATTTTTCCGGGTTTCACTCCGTCTTCTGTGTTTTTGATCCCTGCAAAGATTATTTTCACAGCGTTTCACAGTCTCATTTGCTATCTTCTGGTGATGTGTGGGATTTAGAACCAGACTGATTCACTCTGACCTCTGTTTCTCAATTTATAGAGGTGGATACTGCTTTTGTCATTATACTTGAATTATCGTGTGAATTAGAGGTGTGCAGTCTGTTTGACCAAACGAATGTAAATAATTGTAGTTTATCTTAATTAGTGAATCTACGTGAAATTTACAGAAATTTTCAATTGTAATTAGTCAGCATGTAGTAAGTGAATGATACTACACAAGGATACGTAATAGACATAAGTACTTTCTAGCCTTTTCAAATTACTCCTTACAAACTTTGCATCAGCGGCGGCTCGTCAGAGGAGGCAAGGGAGGCTTAGCCTCCCCATGAAATTTGAGGCTATTCATCGCCATAAATGTAAAGGTATTGACAAATAATTATTATTATTTTTTCTAAAAATGCTTGGGTATAATTACTTCACCATTAATTTTCAATATAAATACATATTATGCCCGAAAATACACTATCACTCAACACGTAGTACGTACCACACTGTATCCTGCATCAACAAACGTCAAACGCACCGCCCATGAACGAATAAACCATCAACCGAAATAATAAATGGCATACGTTTCTAGGGAGGCAAGCCTCCGACTGCTTTAAAAAATACAAGCCCGCAAAACCGTTCCAACCAGCGACATACGTCCCGATTTGTAATTTCAGTTGCAGAAATAATAGCGTTAGAGAAGGCTAGCCTCCATATGTGTACAACTGCGTTTGGTTTTTTTATTTAATTTTTCGGACAGGATGCCGTGACGAACCGGCACTAAAAAATATTCTGGTGAATCGTTTCAGTGTTTCTCAATGATATTTGTTATTTCCCCAAAAAATTTTCGCGCCTCCGGTGGGCTTTTCTGTGTGTATATAGTCTTTATGATTTTAGCCTACCCTGTTCTCCAATGCACGAGCCGTCACTGCTTTGCATCATTCCTATCTACAGTTTTCAGTTGCAAAAGATATTGCTAGGTGTTTTGTTGTGCTCATAGAGTTAGGCACAATATAGTAATAATTTTTTTATCAGTCAATATTCGACAGGCGTTAATAAGTATTCATACGAGTCACGCTCTGGAGCTGTTCAACCTTTCTGTTTTACTTTTTGTGGATTTTGTTTCACTTTATCGCAATTTTTATTAGAACACATAAAAAATGGGCATTCGCTAGCCAAACTGAAGTACAATTCACTTCCTACAATTTTCCGTAAAACAATTTTTTTATATATATCTTCTACGGCATCCTTGATTTTCAAACCACCTAATGGACAGTAATACCTGACATATTAATGATGATGAATCGCTTCCATCAATCATTGCCACAATACTAACTTAATATGTGATTTACGAAAAATAATGCAGGGTTTCGCGAATGAATATGTATGAATACGAATGAAAAATGATGTTCCCTTCACCGTCAACTGTACATTTTGGTATGATTAGTTCTTTTGGACTTTTTGATTTATATCATTATACTAAGGCAGGGGTCTCCAAACTACGGCCCGCAGGCCAAATCTGGGCCGCCAGTGTCATCAATCCGGCCTGCAACAGCCAATGATTTACTGTTATCAATCTGGCCCGCGACAGCCAATGATTACATAATTGTTGTTACTATTGCCGTGATCAGTTGAAGAAGAAAACACAGAATGATAATTACTCGAATTTATTTACTTGCAAGGTAAAACTTAACGACAGAAATGATGAAAAAGAAAACTTAACTTAGGTATCTGAGGTTAAGCATAATAATAACTAACAAATAATTGAAATGAATCACAGTGAAACAGAAACACTAATGAGATTTATGTAATTGTGATTTTCCACCGACAATACTTTGTAGTTGTGGATCAATTTTACTTGTACCAATTATCAAAAGAGATTTGAGATGCTCATCGGTTAATTGATATCTGTAAACATTCTGTGTGTACTTCATCTTGGAAAACGTTTTCTCACACAAGTAAGTAGTACCAAAAACACAAAACAACCCACAAGCAAATTTATGCAAATTATCACGCACTTTGCGACTATCCTAGTCTGGTAATATAGTAAAGGGCAGAAATTGTCCTTGGAACAAACTGAAAAAATCATTATGGCCCGAAGGCTTCAAAGTTTGGAGACTCCTGCTGTGGATGAACATATTATCCAATCTTTGAGGCCAAAGCGGACTAGTTTTTCCTCGATGAATTGCTTTGACGAATGGTGTTTAAAATACTCCACCATAGCCTCATCAATCGAGGGCTTCTCATGAAACACACCCCACTGCAAAAAGTTTTCATTTATTTTATTCATCATGGGATGTACTTTGAACATTTTATCTGTTTTATCGAGTTCTGCATTGTTGGTCAGATGAAAATATTTTTTCATTTCATAATATTTGTTTCGACTCATACTTTCAGCAACTAATGGGAGTTGTAGGTACATCTTCATCTAGGCTCCAATATAATCTTTCTCGAGGTGAACCATTGTACCCACTCAGTAGAAGAATACCTATGAAAGTCTTCATTTCCCCTTCAGTGACAGTAAATGTGTGGTTATTCTTGTCGCATGCATATCTGATAGTTTCTTGGATAATATATTCAATGATATTTTGATCAAATAATGTTTCAAAAATTTCAACTGGGCTCAGATCTGATAGCTTTCACTTGAGATTTGCGAAATAAGTAACCATAAGATTGGTTCATAGTTATGTCAACTTTAGTATCAGTCCATTTTGGAATTTTTTCTGGAATGTTGTGGTCTAGAGATAGTGGCTGTTGGTATAATATGTCCAAAGAAATAAATATCATCTCCACTATAATCTTGCGAAAGGAATTTCATCTTCACTATAGTATCCTTGATTATATAATCTTGCCAAAGGAATTTTATCTTCACTGTGATATCTATAATCAAATTCATAATTTTGTCGAGGCTGTAGGTTGGTGAATCTGTGGCATTTGATATCGATGTCAGTGGTACATTCTCTTTGTGAATTTTCGGTAATCCATAGAGCGTCGGTGGTAATGCTTCTGATATGCAAAATCTCTTCTTCATCTTCTGTACGTCTCTCGACTGACAAGGTTATCGAGTTTGCTTTTGCAGTCAGGAATACAAAAAGACTCATCCGAGAAAATCATAAGAAAGACCAATCAACTGATGAGAGAATCTTCATTGCCATCAGAGATAAAGCATTATCAGATCATATCAGAAGCTCATACCACCGAGGCTCCATGGATTAGCAAAAATTCACAAAGAGGATGTACCACTGAGACCGATATCAAGTGCAATAGAAATCACCAACCTACAAACTCGACAAACATTTGTCGGATATGCTGCACAAACATGTTGCAAAGACGAACGTCCGACACTTTAGTGACTTTATCAAAACTTTTGAAAGACATCAGCTTAGAGCAATTCTAGTTAGCTTCGATATTGTATCCTTATTCACATATGTATCACTCGAGGAATCTCTAAGCTACATAGAGGAGATCTTTCCACAAAATATCAGCCCATTTCAACATTCACTAACGACAACTTATTTTCAATAGAATAAAACCTTTTATGGACTAGTTGATGGAGTCACCATAACTAGTTCACTTAGCCTGGTAGTGTTGAACTTCTACATGGAAAAATTTGAAGGAAAAGTCATTCAAACCTCTAGAAAACTTTGAAGCCCTGGTTGAGGTATGTAGATGATACATTAGTTGTTTGCAGTCATGAAAAAAAAGGTCTTCAGAACTTCCTGCATCATATGAGTAGCTTTCATTTGAAAATCCAGTTCACCATGGAATCAGAGGAAAACCTCCAAATCCCTTTCCTTGATGTTTTAGTCATGAAGGAAGGTAATCAACTAGGCCATAAGGTGTACAGGAAGAAAACACACACAGATCAACACCTAACAACTGTGTTACAAGCGAACAACTACGATAGAAAAGACATAAAGACATAAAGGAAACGAAGAAAAACATTAGTGAAGATCAACCGCAAGGCACTGTCTATCTGCCATACATAGAAGGTGTCACCAACCGAATCAGGAAAATTCGAAATAAGTAGAAAATTAACACCGTCTTCAACCCAACTAAGAAAATATCTGAGATCAGCAATAGACATCAGAGATCCACTCAAATCGGCGGAAGTTCACAGGGTTCCATATAACCGTGGTAAAGTCTATATCGGTCAGACGAAAATAAGCATTGGTACTTGCCTAGTCGAGCATACCGGAGTTGCCGATTGGGACAAACTGGGAAGTCTGTAGTCGCAACATAAAATCATTATTCAACAAGAATGTATTCAGAAGCCATAAAAATACACAAACATCAAGACAACTTTAACAGAAAGGAAGATCTGGCACATAGCTTTGAAAAGCGCCAAAAGGTAGCCAAGTTAACCAAATCGCGCAGGAAGTATTCGCTAACCCGCTATTACAGGAAGTGTGCGAAAAATCAGCACTTTACATGACATGGCAGAAATGGGAGCTGTTTCAGTTTCAGTTGATATGTCAAGAAGAGTACTTAGACCACGCAACGGAAGATGATTTCCGCAGTTGCAGTCGAAATGTTTGGAAATCATAACCAAAGAAGACTACAGCAAAACCTAGATACCATCCAAAACATTGACGCCAACCGTGAAAGCCTACATTTCTAAATTTTTGATGACTGTTTTGGAATTTGATAAATTCCAATGTTTTCAGGTTCATAGAATTTTTGTTGCTAACGACTAATGTGTGCCGTTGGAGATTCAACATATGTACAGATCTGGTGTTATACTGATGTATATCAGAGTGTTTCTTAAATTTTTTTGTTTTTATGTGGGTATTAAACCGAGCTACATGAACTGTTGATAACAGTGATCTATGTATCCTACATTTGCTAAAATATGAATGTTTTTTTTCTGGCATCGAAACACCATTACAGCATTACTTCAGTTGCCCCAAAGTAGAATATCATATGATGGCATAGAATGAAATGAAGAGAAGTAATATAGTTTCAATACGTTCACCATAATGACTCAATTTTTCAATGAGTATCGTATGTGATACACAATGGAAAGCTTTGGTCAAATCGCATAAAGTCAAGGAAGTGTGCTTGCACTATGTCATTCACTATACAACCTCGTTTCAAAGTAGGAGTATAATCGCTCCTTCAATAAAATTTTCTTTTTCTAAGATTTTTCAAATTATGGAGACAATACAAATTGGACAATAGTTGTCTGAAGATGATTCATTACCGTTTTTAAATGAAGGATTTTGAGTATGTCTGGAAAAACGCCCTCCTTGATGATTTGATTAATGAGGTTGTTTGACGGCATGACTACTTGTTCAGCAATGGTTTTCAATAAATAGCCATTTAGATTATGTATGTCACATGAATTGAAATTTACCAAATTATTGATCATACTCAGTACTTCCTGTGTATTATTAGGTGGTTTCAAAAGTGAATATGCATTCAATTTAATAGAAATGAACGCAATTTCAATCAGTGAACATTTGCCAACATGACACAAGTCGATTAATTCCTTCAGCATAAAAATTGCGTGCTCGGGATTAGAAGAGCGTTTTTGCCTGGTCCTGATTGTCGAAGGTTTTACCAATGAGAAAGTTATTGAAGGTATTGGAAAAATAGGAGTCGGTTGTCGAGAGATTTGGTGAGTATAGTGGGCGAGGCAGAACTTCAACGCTTCATCATCATCATCATACTTTATTTCTCCAGGTTCATACAAATAAACATAGAAATGCGTCATATGCGTCATAAAAATGCGCATTAAAAATGTCCTTATGGTAAACTAACATTAAAATAAGTTACAATAAAAGAGAAGAAAAAGCGAATTGCTCACATACA
>WOGP01004273.1:0-14199 GCA_015342065.1 Leptinotarsa undecemlineata | reverse complement strand
TAAATTTCCTTTGTGCAAATCGCATTTACCGACAAATCTCGGAAAATGTTTGGCGCGTTCGGCGCGACGTACTCACTAGGGGAATTTGTTCTGCGCGAGCTGCGCGCTTTCTTCGTTCGGCCTGTTTTGTTGCAAATGAATACGCACCTTAAGGTGTATAATGAACTTCTGGGTTGTCGCGTGGAAAAATACCTTAAATTTCTTGTGCCATTGTTCTAAATCTCTCACAGGATAATCTGAAAATAAATTAAAAATCGGTGAAGAAAGTGATATAAAATGTCATAGAAAACTTTCAAAATAAAAAATTTCAAAACTGATGATTCCATAATTTGTTCATATTTTTGTTACAAACTAGTTGTAATAGAAAACAATTTCTTTTGGTAAATTATTTTTTTACAATGAAATTGTGGCATAGGTAGGTACCTTTTATTTTTGTTATCTTTCAATTCATTCTTAGTTATTTAGGATGCTATCTCATTTCTAAAAATACACGTCGTGGTTAATAAGTAGCCATTATCAATTTACCATCCTCAGTGGTATCCAAAAGCCTGAAATTTGAGAAGAGGATATAGCACTAGTTCTCATAGAAATCAAACAAAATATAAAAGATCTACCACTACTTCCGTACTCACCTACGGAAATTCGGTAAGGTTTTCAAAACTCTATTTCTTTAGCATATTTGCTATATCGGTTTCTGGACTCATTCTTACTTCTGGTAATATTCGCATTGACTGCAATATGAATCGAGGAAAACGAATGGATATCCACAAATATATTTCAACTTTTTAGTACAGAAATAACACCACTACATTATATCAAGATAATCTCTTCTCACATCAATATCCAAAGCAACACTAAATGCAAATCGCGTAAAATATCTTCTAACGCCGCTTTCGACATAAGGTGCAAGCAATGTATATGGTCACCCCTATTAACATATTGGACTTTCCCAAACGAGGTACTTTTTATATTTTCGCAAAATATTTTTCTTTCCTAACACAATATTTTATCATTCATTCCAACAATTGTAGTTGATATATGATATTAATTTTTGTCGTTTTTTGAAAAATATTCTTATCATTGCTAAGTTCACAGAAGACTTTTATCATAAATTGGAGAGGAATACACAATAAATTATAGTAGATTGCACTATGGAATATATAAATTTTTATTAGCAAAACTGAAATAAATTGTTTTGATATGCTGTATACGTTATTTGATGAATTACCTACTATATACAATCATCAACTACAATTTTATTTGAGTCAACCTAATTCGAAAACTTAGTTCATCAGTACAATTGTTGTATTGAATACAACAATTTGTAGAAAATTACCGTGACACAATATTGTTTCAAAAATTCTAGTGAGATTATTTTCCGTGTATGGTCATCCCACGTGGAGGTGATGGGAACTGGCCACCGATAACATGCAATATGACCCCGTTAAATTTTTTCTTGCGGGATTTTCTGAAGTTGAGTCAAGTGTATACGAATAAGCCACAGAGCACAGCGTTCCTTAAAGTCAACATAACAACATGGAAAATTGAACGTTTCGGATGCGCTCCACCCAGAAAAGCCTTGGCGGACATTTGAACGATCTTATATTGCACACATAATGGTATCAATAGATCTTTCAAATGAATAAAAAATGTCGATGATATCCCATGCACACTTTGTTTTACTTAAATTTAAAAATAGAAAGCACTCAATGAAACACCCTATATAATTAGTTCCACTGGGGCCAATCAAATTTAACGGTGACAATTACAAAATCGTGGAATAAAAAAATATTTTCTCCTAAATTATTAGAACTGACACCCTATATATCCATCGCAACGCATCACACGCTATAAACAATTTTCAGTTTGCTATTACCTGGTCAATTTAGAAATTTGATCCAGGGTTCCTTTGTTTTTGATTTGTTTTTTATCTATCAAAGACTTTACTGATTCTGAATTAATACTATGTACATACGTACATTGTTCAATGTTCTTAGGAAGATTGCATATCAGAAACTGTACACAGGGCATTGTTTTCGACGTTCTACAGCAACAATATTAGCAAATGCGGTTGCTGATATAGTGACACTAGAAGTTATATTCAGTAGTTAAATCCCACATTGAAGACTCAGTTGCAACGAAAATTACGGTGCTGAACCATATACTGAAAGACGAGGTGATTAAACTGCCAATAGTGATGTTTCAGGACTGTCAATTTACAATTTGAAACTTTCATAAACACCAAATAGCAAAAATAAAATGCCCAGTTGTATAAATTAAATTTAGGTCCAGGTTCAGTGAACCTCATTCAACTTAAAACCGGATCCTCCGGGAGAAGGAAATATTAAGAACAGATGGATTGAAAACACCTTCCGGTTCCGGTCTAGGTGTTTTCAGTCGCAGACTCAGGACAGAGATGTCAGCCTGCCTAAGAACCTATGCGACTCTATTTCAAGCGGAAATTTACACTATTGAATTGTGTGAGGAGAGATTGGAAGAATCGTACCTAACACACAAGTCAATAAAAATATTCTCGGACAATCAAGCGGCGTTGGAAGCTCTTGGCTCCTACCAATGTTTAAATTGGTAGGAAATTGCTAAAACCGACTCTCCTCAACTGAAAGACTCAACAGGTTGTCTATGGTCTGGACTCCTGGCCATACTGCTCTGGAAGGCAATGAGGCTGCTGACTCCCTTGCAATGGAGGGTGCTGCAAGCAGTTTCATCGGACCAGAACCTGTCATTGGCATCGCTTTAGGCTTTGCCAAACAAAGATTGAACATTTGGATAGCAAGAAGATTTATGGACTTCTGGCAGAATCTTCCCGGATTGGCTCATTCCAAGGCGTTTATTCAGCCTTCGAAGCTTGATACCTAACATTTGTTGGACTACAGTAGGGATGAACTACAATGTCTAACAGTCCTTATTTCAAGTCACTGCCATTTGAATCATCATATGCAGAGACTCGGACTGTCGGAAGACAGTGTGTGTCGCCTCTCTTCGGAAAATGATGACACGTCAGAGCACATACTTTGTGCCTTCCCCGCTGGGGACCGAATCATGTTTTCAGAGTTCGGTAGAGCTCATACCATCTGATCTGAAAGACCACTCACCATACAAACTAATCGAATTCGTTAAAAAGATGGGTTTATTTGGTCGATAATTGAATAGAACTGGCCGATACTTGATGAAAATTCATATTAAAAATTAATAAATATAGTTTATTATATGATTTTCACTAAAAGGGTTTTACAAAACTGCGACACGTGTTTCCCTATACAATAACTTCTTCAAGCTATTGTTTATGCTTGAGGAAGCAAAACACTTGTCGCGGTTTTTGTAAAACCCTTTTATAGTGAAAATAAAAATAAATAATAAACTGCATTGATTAGTTTTTTATTTGGTATAGTGTGAATAGTTGTGAGCAACAATAAACACTTGCGGGTTGTGGTGGAGTGTCGAATAGACCCACTCACTTTGGTCCTAACCTATCCTTGAACTTGATAGAAATATTGTAATTCTTTATACAATCAAATATGTTGAATCGAGTTGAACAAAACGAGGTTCTAACTAAATTCATTAGGTTGGCAGAATTGAAATGAGCACATAAAGCAATTATAAAAAATTATTTCGATAGTACTGTGAAAGTTAGGCAGTATAACTCTGACAAAATTCGAAATGTTTACACTTTTAACAAAATAAAAGAATGTAATGATTGGGCATAACATCAAATCAGATTCTCAGTTAGTATTATTCACAAATTATACCGCAGCGTCATCCTGCTCATTTAGAGGAAACGGTTCATTCAGAAATTTTGCGATATTTTCAATTAGAGCTTGTACCTACACTTTTATGTCGTCTTAGACTCCTTCGGTTAAGAGTAATGCCAAACCCTAAAACAGAAATTACAGTTGATTGCTCGAGGATCAGCCGAAGGCGATAGGAGGTGTCTTTTGGAAAATCTGTAGATATCATTAACAAAAATTGAAAATTCTTATATTTTAGTCCCAGGCATTTTTATATATCTGTTATTCAGTCTGGCAATCACTCTTGTAACACTCCATACTAAACTTCTGCCTGATTTTTTCGGTGTTTGTCAACACCTTTATGCTGCAGTTGTGAGAAATTTTCCAATTGCATACTAGAACAACAATGTTAAAAATAGAATCATTATTGGGAAAGAAAGGCTTGGCTTTCAATTTCAAAAATATTTAATCTTACATAAAAAGGTGTAGGTCATGCAAAAACGTAACTTTCAGACAAAAACTGCAAGAAAGACAAATTCTTTCGAAATAAATACTTTTATGTGAACACTGAATTATACAAAACACTTTTCTCTATCCAGTTTGGAATGTTTGGAATATACATTGGATAGAAAAAAAGTGTTTTTTGATTGTTTAATTCGTTGTTCATTTGAAAGTATTTGCTTCGAAAGTATTTTTCTTTCGTGTAATAATTCAATGTTTATATGAAAGTAGATGTTTCAAAAGGGTTTTCCTTCCAGTTTGTGTCTGAAAGTTTCTTCTTTGCATGATTTAAACATCTTTATTTAAAGATGAAGAAGTAGAAAGCCAAAACCTTTCTTTCCATTTATCCCAAAAATTAATCTGCCCTAAAAATATCTCAGTTTAAATTCATTATATATAAAAAAAAATATTTTCCCCGTTTTTAAAACTTTGCAGACATATCTCTAGAATTTCTTCAACGATGTCTTTGTCGTCGCTGATTTCCAACGAACTCAGAAATCGGATTGTTTCTGGGAAAATAATGAATTTCAACTTTTAACAAGAACGACATATAATTCGATGTATATTTCGTGAATGGGATACATTGCTTTATTGAAATGAACTTTATTATGTGGTGAAATAACCTGCAGATTCACCGTTGAACCTGCCTCATACAACTAATAATCTTATTTGAACCACACTCAAACTGTGATTGTGTCACAAAGCTTTGGCGACATTATTTATTCAATATGCGATGTACTGTTTCATAAAAAATTGTTTTTTGTTCAGTCATCATTCCAACTTTCGTTTGAATTGTTCGATTTTGTTCTGCGGTGAGCCAGTGAGAAGTGATATAGGGGTGAAATCAGTTCATTGCAATTTTGAAAACAGGAGTCAAAAATTATATTGGTTAGTAAGCAGTAATCTTTTTAGTCATCCATTTCAAGTGAGGATTGGAAACTTAGATATCCAGTTCATTGAAATCAAGTGAAATGAATGAAGATTTATGTTATTCGTAACTTGAAAATTGAAACATTATTTACATGGGTCGTTATCGACCCCTTGGACAAATTTTAGTATGTTTTATATGTTATTTCGGAAAAAAACCGCTCACTACAAGTGAACTGTTGGAAGAAATAGTGAATCTAGATTATGATGCCGAGATACACAGTAATATTATCATTACATATGCTGAAGATAATGGATTGATACAGATGCTGATTTCGGTGATGATGATATAACCAGTGGCCATGAAACAGAAGACATAGAATTTGATGAACAAGAGGTAAAGGATGTTGATTTGGCCGCAATAACAAAGAAAAAGAAAAATTTCAATCAGAAAAGAATTTGGACCGCCAATACAGATCTTGTGAAAGGAACTAGGAACAAATATATCTGATAATATATCATGTCTAACCTCCAATTTCTTTGTCCGGAAATTGTGAGCATGTGTTTCTCAGAAAAATCACCAGTTAAAACGAAATGTATGCATTTCTTACAATGCTGTACCTCAGTGGTTATGTGTCAGTTCTTCGGAGGAGAATGTTCTGGGAAACATGTGAATATGCACATAATATTCTTGCAATGAGGCGAAATCATTTTGGAGAAATATTCAGATTTATTCACATCGCTGTTAACAATAATCTGGCCCAAGGCGATAAAGTAGCAAAGCTCCGACCTCTCATGGATAAATTAAATAAATTATGTTCAGTCAATGATCCCTTGTTCTGGAAGAAATGGAAACAAGCAATTCATAAGGGAAAAGCCTATTCGTTTTGGGTACAAGCTTTGGGTTTCAGCATCTCCTTGTGGCTATTGTATCAATTTTAATATATACCAAGGAATAAGAAAAGACACCAAAGTTTCAGATGTAGGGTTAGGTGAATCCGTGGTTTTGTAGTTTTCCGATATATTAAAAACTTATGAAAATTTATGATTTTCTTTATTCTTTCATTACTTTTTCATAAATGCCACTTTGATATCCAAATTAGGAAGAATTAAATTTGATGGTACATGCACAGTAAGAGAAACTCGTATCGACAACTGTCCACTGGAAAATAAAAAGACAATAAAGAAAAAAAGAAAGAGGAGCTTATAATTTTGCTTCGGACAGAAAGAATAATATAATTTTTGTAGAGTGGAATGACAATAGTGTAGTTACTCTGCTGTCCAATGAATTTGGTGTTACACAGCTTCAAACAGGAAAGAAAAATTCTGCACAACAAAAAGCTAAAATTTATATTCAACGAAAGTCATTTTTTGTGGAGGAAAATCAGTTTTTAACAACCTTTTTTGGGTATTTGTGACCTTCCAAAATCAGAAAAATATAAAAATTATAATGGAGAACTTTGTACAAGTATAGAAGGGCAAACTTTTTAATTTACTCCGATAAGTTACTGCGTAAAAATCAAAGTATTTGTCACAAAGAAAAAATCTTCTATTTATTTTTTTTGATAGGCAAAATTGTTAAATACGACAAGTTACTGATATGTTCCATTCCCTGATAAATGTTTTTTGGAATATCATAAATAATAATCTCTCTGTTAGTTTCATAAAATAATTGATATTTTATTACATTTACTAGCCCAAAGGGTCGTTAATCACAAGTCTATATTTTTTTCCACATTTTTCTTGTGTTATTCAATCCCCAAATGAATATATACCAGAAATATTGAAAGGTTTCCAACAAAAAATAATTCTGGGCATGAACAGGTTGATAGTAATTTACGTAGAACACCAAAAAATACTGTTTATTCAACAGTAAACAAAATTCTAGGACGGTTGCATACACGGTTGCCGAGAAACTGTGTACGCAACACGTCCACAGTTGTTTGGACTCCAGGACTCACCTACGGCCTGTAGGCGTACACTATTTTTTCGGCAACCGTATACAATAACAAATCAATGGAAACATTTCTTCATTATATTTCTTTGTGGAAGAAACAAAACACACAATAAATAAAATTCTCCATACGTGCAATAAAGGAAGGAAGACGAATTTAGTGGAAGCATTAGAAATAAATGAATTATATAAAAATCCCAATTTCAAAACCCTCAATAACCAACTACAACTATGCAGCTCTCCTCTTGAATTTCTAAATTTTGAAAACTAGTTTAGGATCCATTGGTACCTAGTTGGAGCATGCCACAAGTAGTGGTTTTGAATCAATAGTTGGTAATTTTGATATGTTAAAAAAGTTAAATAATTATTGTTTTGCCATTGATAAAATATAGGTAACATTTTGTTATTGTACATTTTGGTACCTATTACAGGTACCAAAAGCACATTGACTGTATCATTGTATATTCAAGGAATTGTTTGTCAAAATGCGCCATGCTGTCATCCTCACTGGTAGACATTGATGTTTCGCCGTAAGACACTTGCCTTAGGGCTCTTCAGTATCAATCTGGATAGCATTATAAAATATGACCCTTTCAATTCAAACAATAGTTCTTTTGGCTGGGATTTAATCAAATAACTGATTGGATGTCATTAGAAACGATGTCATCGATGACATAAGTAGATCAAACTTATTTTGTGATATAATAATCGTATTTTATGAATGAATTTTGTAGTTTTTCTTATATGTTATCCAGATTGGTACTGAAGAGCCATAATAGAAGTGTCTTACGGCGAAACATCGATGTCTATGTTTGGAATACAAACTAAGTGTAGAATAGTGTTTTTTATATAATTCAGTGTTCATATTACAGTATTTCTTTCGAAAGAATTTTTCTTTCATGTAAGTTGTTTCAGGTGGGCTTTTTCTTCCAGTTTGTGTTTGAAAGTTACTTCTTTGCTTGATCTACACATCTATGTATAGAGTTACTTCTTTTATAACTGATCGCTTCCTTCCTTTCTTTGGAAGATTCCCATATTTTGTTATACCAAAATGGAGTAGTAGGAAGCCAAAAACTTTCTTTTAAATATAATAATAATAATAATTATGATATTACAATAAAACATCAGGCAAATTTTCTGCTGAACATATGAGCCTATTATTCAGAAAAATATGCGGACTGAAACTTATCGAAGTATCTGCCATTTTTCAGTGAATGAGTTGAAATACAAGTTTTCAGGTACTGACAATCAAAACAATTAAGGAAATTCAATAGCTTCTTCAGAAATTGCTGCAAATACCTAATTGTCGCACTACATATGCGAAATAACTCGGTTTAAAAATAAAGATTATGACAACCCCCGCCTTTATTTCTTACACCTTTCACTCTCTTACCAAGCCCATCCGCGGACAACACAGTGCTATTAGTGTTTCTTGCAGAAGAACTGCTTCGATTCATCGACTACACGTCAGCGAAAGAGTTTTCGTGAGGTAGTGCCGCGATAATTATTATTCATTCCGCATATTTACTTCGCCCCGTGTGTAATATTTCGTTATTTGTTATACAAGAAGGGTTTTTTCGGTGTTTTGCAGAACACGAGTCAGAACAGTTCGTTGATGCTTGATATGTGAGCATTTTGTATTCTTTTTGTAGTGACATTAATGATTGGATAGGATAGACGATCACGATGAATTCGGTGAGTACAATATTTAAAAAAAAAGCAAGTGAACTATAGGGGATGATTTGAAAAATAATAGCTTGGGCAATGTGCCTTTTGCTTCAGTCTTTTGGGAAAGAGTATTGCTATTATGAATCAGCGCAATAGGTACACACAATTTTTTTTTTCTGAATATTCCGGATATACCTACGACGGACTTCCAATTCATGTCCGAAGAATATCTTATGTGCATACGAAAAAATTTCTGGGTATATCAATCTGTGATTCCATCAGAAATCCTTGAATGATATTCATCAGGTAATTTTCATGCATATTCATGACATGAACTTAATGGATATCGCAAAGATGCATAGATTCTTTTGAAAAATATCTCATGGGAAGTGGTTTCTTCATTTATCATGAAGTTCTCTCATCTCTAGAAGATGTTTGAATATACAATAATTGATTATGCAAAGCTTTCTACAGAAAAAATTGTAACTTATATTTTCACTTATATTTAAGTGTTATTGAAAAAATATGAGACATTGAAAAATTTCATCATTTTCCAATACAGGAGTATGCCAAAGAATTATAAAAATTCTAATAAAAAAGAGAAAGTGAAATAAATATAAGGAGAAAAAGGAATAAAATAAGAAGTAAAAGATCAAATCACAACAATTGATTAATTTTATGGATGTTAAAACCTTACTGCATTTTTTGAGGATAAAACACAAGCACTACAGAAAAATCTTTAAGGCACATTGGAGATTAAATCTATTTGAAAAAAACGTTCTCAGGAAGTTTTCCAAATGAAAGAGTTCTTAAACAGTGAAGTTCGAGGTGTACTGAGTGGAACCTCAAAACGATGGGCAGCCACAATACGTCGCGTATTTCTGATATGTAACGCTATTAGTGGAATCAAATGTGCCAAATCACTTAAAACACTTTCCGTGAAAGTATCTGTGGAAGAGAGAAAAATCTCCAACCTTCTTTCGATGTTCCAGTCTATCAACTGTTCGTTCTCCAATCAGGCGGATGGCTCTTTTCTGGATAGCATCCAGCAGCTTCAGGGTATGTTTGGGGGCAGAGAGTTCCATACATTAGAACAATACTCCAAAAGGGTCTGATCTCAGCTTCATAAAGCATCAAAAGTTGCTGAGGTGTGTACAGCAGTTTTCTGGTTCGGACAGTGTTCCAAGCTTTTGAAAAGCACCCTTACTAATTCTCCCAACAAACTTATCGAAGCACAAAGCGGAATTGTCCATTCTGACATTAGTATATTCGGTTCAGATACATTTATCTTTTCAGCTTTTTTTTCTTTTATCTATGAGTATTCAGCTCATTTGGTAGAATATTTAAATGCCATATTGTCCATTTCTTTATTCTTAGACTAGAAATAATGTAGAGCTTGAAAAATATACTAAAAATAAAAAAAACTTCTTCAGATGAATTGTTGGAATAGAATGAATAATTTTTTCCTAGTCTAGTGAGGAATATCTTATGCACTGGCCTGAATTATTTGTGAAATGAATACCCACAGAATATCTGGCAATTTTTTATTTTCTTTATTCTGAGATTTTCTCTGAATATCAGTAAGAATCTGGCAATGAAGTATACTTACTTCGGTATCGGCCAGTTCCATCACAATGTCCAAGGAGACATTTATTGAACAACTATTTCTATCCACAGTTTCACACGATTTTTCTGATGTTGATTTATTCATATATACAAATGTCTATTTCAAGGATTAATCGCAACACTTTGGAATTCCAAGTATTTGGGATTTTGGCTTTGTGGTATGGGTAAAATCCCATTGTGTATACCTATCTACTCATCTTCATTAGTTCAAATATCATACTATGTCACCGTTTTCATTCACCTTCATTGATGATGTCATTTGTGTTGTCGCAAAGGACAAATCACAAGAAATAATTGAAAAAGTAAACAGTTATAACCCCAAATTACAATTCACTACAGAACTGCAAGATAACATCCCTTTTTTACATACAAAAATAATTCGCAGAGACGACAATTCATTAATAACAGATTGGTATATTGAACTAATAAATTCGGGGAGCTATATTGATTATAATATTCGTTTCAAAAAAAATTAATGAAAATAAATCTAATCCTCTGTTTAAAAAAAATGATCGAAAAACTTGTTCATCCCTCAGTAAAATAAAAACAAGTTACTGTTATTGGAATATATACTAATAGAAAATACTTTCCCGGAGAAATTAACAAAATTATTTTCAGTATTGCCAGTAAGACAGAAAGTACGAATGAAAATAATTATAGGCAGATAGAAGACAGAATGAAATTCTTCAAAAATAATAAAGTTTTTTACAATGAAAATAATATCAGTATTTCTAAAAATAATATTGAAGTTATTGGCCAAATTGAATCACGGTTGAAATATTCTACACCTGTTTCAAAAAAATCAAACGTTGTTTACAATATACCAAGCAATAATTGTGATTTCAATTATATTGGAACAACTTCCATAACATTATCAAGCAGAATAACTTCACACAAAAGTGATATAAAATTAAACAAAAATGCATGTGCACTAACTCAACATTCTATTGAAACAGGACACAAAATTCAGAAAAAAAATATGCCAAAAAGGCTTTTTCACGAGTTATCCTTATTACCAAAAATCCTAATAAAAAGTGATTCAAGTAATAATAACATAATCATGAACAAAAAAGCAGACATTGATAATCTAGGTTTATTAGATATAGATTATAGATAAATCTAGATAATATTCTCAATTTAAAATAGTTACACGTAGTATAGAATCATTAAATGAGCATATATGAAATAGAAATTTCTTCAATGATAATGTCACTCTTTTCATTAAAGTGAACTTAGAACATGACATAACTAAACTGCTAATCTATTATATAAAAATGGATATTTGTTGGTTGGTTGGTCGGTTGGTTGGTAAGTGATAAACTTCTACATCGCTCAATCGATCGTGATGAAACTTGACATGTATAAGTAATTTTTCATAGATAAGGTTTTTAGCCTATCAATTTTTCTATAACTCGCCACTAGATGGCGCTGTAGAACAATTTATTGATAGCTCTATTCTATAACGCTGTGCACGCCTAAGTTCGTTGATTCTGCTTCTTTCAAAACATTGGAACAGCAGCGATACAGCAACATAGTACTAGTATCATATATCTGAAAATTACAGCATTATTACTGTCAATGTCAAAGCTCTAATTTTGTAATACATTTTTCCATTTAATAATTAATTTTCAATTGTGAAACTCAGATTACTTGTGAGTATTGTCCATTTTTTTAAGTTCATTTCTATTCAATTTCATTTTAGAGTCGTAACGAAGTCTCTATTCAGAGACGAAAGCTTGGCGATTTGTAAAATAGAGTATTTATCGCTTTATTTTGTAATGTTTTCAAAAATTTCAAAGTGTGATGACGGACCTGTCGGAAATTAATTATTCTTTCTGAATGAAATTTTTTTTTTAACAAAATCACGAATTCAATAACACCAGAATTATTAGTCGAATCACTAGTGATATATAAAAGGTTTGTCTTCTATAAATATATTCAACAGCATTCTTCAGCTTCGTCCTTGTTCCAAAGTTGAATTAAAATGATTGAGTATATGGAGGTTTTCGGTGTTCGTGTTTCACGATGATTTTTGATGTATCTGCTCCTTAAAATAACCAGTTCTCAAATATCAAGGTCCCAACGTGAGGAAGGATGGATTCTAAAGCTGAAATATACGAGTAATGTATTGGAAAATTTCGAGTTGTTTTTTTTATGTAAAGGGATTTCCGTATTTTGAATACACGCTTTGCCATTGGCTTGTTATAGAAGATTAAAAGAATGATTCATGCAGTTATAATGATCTTGAAGTATTATCAAAATAATAGAAGACTATTATGACTGAGAGATGAAATTCGTTACAAATCAGAAACAAATGTCACCAACTATAAATATTCACTATTACACTTATTGTTTAACTATTTTATTGATCGTAGAGTTACCGTCGATATTGTATTCGAAAATATATGATGTAGAAACTTCAAAATATTTTATGCTAGCAACTAATAAAAGAAATTGTCCATAACTATATCATATGGAAGTTCAAATTGAAATTTCAAAAACATCATTTCTAATCCAGATTTGTAAGTTCAAACCAAGTTATCTACGACGTTGCGACCGTCTTAAGGTGATGATTGTCATAGCATTTCACCTTACAAGAATTCATTTTCCCAACTAGTCATCTTTTCATTCCATTCTTTATTGTTCATTTCTCTTCATAGATTTGTTTTGTTATTTCTTCATTTAATTCCAAGGTTTCAAATTAGTTTAGTATCTTCAAATGAGGAAAATTTTAACTTCTGAAATTCAATAGAAACAGTGATAGAAAGGGGATAGAAACTATGTCTGTAACTGTTTAATTGGAACTGAAGCCAGTTGCATATATTTTCATTTCTCATTGTAAATGCATCAGTCACATTTTAAATTAAAAGTTATTAAATAATTATTTCAAATATATAGACATTTTCCAGACAAAAAACCTTCTACTTCAAAAGTAGTCAGGTAGTAGGAAGTACATATAGAAAATGAAAAACTTTAAAAAAGGAAACCAATTGAAAAATATCAATAACAACTCTGTAGCAAAATGTGTAGGTTATCTTCAGTTTGAATGACGATTTACTTAATCTTTCATAACGTTTCGAATATTCGCCACTCTTGGGAGCATCTCTGTTTCTCTACAATAACAATTCGATATACTTACTTTCTCACATTTTCATAACATAAGTTATTCATACTACTGTAAAACTGAATGCATGTATTCAGTTTGATCCCAATCATAGGAATTGAATTCATAAAAATTTATTATATTGTGAAAAAGTAATTTCTATATAATTCAATATGCGTAGGGGGTTCTGGTTGTTTGTTAATAAACCGAAACTGTTCGTAACAAATAATAAACTTAGTAGAAATTAGACAAAAGTTATTTTCTTTATTATGTGTAGGAAATATTCATGAATCGTCATATTTTATTGAAGGGTTTTCATTGATACGTACGAAAGCGTAGATGAAATTATTTCGCAAAGAATTCACGAAATTTTGAAATGAAATCTAAATTTAAATTGATAAAATTATAAAAATCAATTTTTTCAATTCCTAGTTCGAACTCGTAACTTTATTAAATTCCGATTGAAAACTCGGAATTTTCGGAATTTTCTACGCTTGTAGAGATATGTGAAAACTCTTTTCATCCTGTTTCGTAAATTTTCAATTCTCCACCAACCTGATACTGAAAAAATAAAAATTTCAATGAGTTTCCAAACAATAATCACTTCATGAATAACTTTTATAAATTTTTCAGATGTTCAACTAGACAGATATTTATTGGGAAAGAAAGTTTTTGGCTTTCTACTACTCCATCTTGATACAAAAAAAAAGAGGATGAGGGAATCTTCCAAAGAA
>WOGP01004272.1:0-14200 GCA_015342065.1 Leptinotarsa undecemlineata | reverse complement strand
ATGTGGAGATTCGGTGCTTTTTTGAGGGAGTCATGCAAATGATTGAAAATTTTGCATCCCATGTATAAATGTCCCTTTTGGTAAAGGGTAGTACGATGGGCAGTAGGTATAAGAAGATTTTTTGATCTAGTCTCGTACCGATGATCATTAACATTAGAGAAAAACTTATATTTATTCTTATAAACATAAACACACAGCTCATATATATACAGACCTACCACCGTTAAAATCTTCAGACTTTTGAAAGCAGACCTACAAGAATGTCCCCATTCCAGTCCCGCAACAATCCTGATGGCAAATTTTTGCAATACGAATACTCTCGACAATGATGACGATGCACCCCAGTCCAGAATGCCATATCTCAAGTGGCAGTTGATATTGGCATGGTAAAGAGTCAACATGATTTTTTGATGACAATGGTTCGATAAGAATTTGAGCGCATAACAATTTTTTCTTAGTTTATTGCAGAGCATATCAATATGGGGATCCCAGGACAGTTTGTAGTCTATTATCAACCCCAGCATTTTAGTTGTGTTAGAGGGATTTAACTCATCACTAACTTCCGAGAATTGAAACTGTTCCCCCGTACCTCTCATAGAAAATTTTATAAAAGCAGTTTTTGTCGTGTTCACTGTAAGAAGGTTATTTCCAGACCACTCAATTACTTTCTTGTAGATATTTTCCGAAATCTTCATTAACTCCTTCTTTTCCTTAGCTCTTATGAGCAAATTAGTATCATCCGCATATGATATTACGTGGACATTATTTGAGTGGTTATGAAGGAAGTTGATTAAATCATCCACATAGATCAGGAATAGCAAAGGGCCAAGAATTGAACCCTGGGGAACTCCCTGTTCAATCTTAAAGGACTGACTTACAGTGTTCTTAATGACTACACTTTGCAATCTGTTGCTCAAATATGATTTAATTAGATTCAGTGGCATGCCTCTAATACCATACTGTTCTAACTTGAAGAGTAGTAGCTCGTGGTTCACACAATCGAAAGCCCGTGAGAAGTCAATAAATAATCCTCCTATCTGGATTTTTCCATCAAGGGCAGTGATTACATTCTCTTGAAAATCATACAATGCCGTTTCAGTACTTTTGTTGTTTATAAAACCGTGTTGGTTAGGGGATAATAACTTGTTTTTAGTTAAAAATAAAAGTATTTGTTTTTTTATATTCATTTCATAAACCTTGCTGAAGCTGGAGAGCAAACTTATCCCTCTATAGTTTTCGACAGTATTAGGATCACCTTTTTTATGTATTGGGTTGATAAGTGCCAACTTCAGCTTATCGGGAAAAATGCCCTTTTCGACAGATAAATTGAGAAGGTATGCTATAGGAGAGCTCAATTCTAGGCTGCACTTTTTGAGTAGGTTATTTGTTATTCCATCATAACCACAAGAATATGAGTTTTTCAAATCTCGAATTAATCCCATTACATCATTATCCGTTACGGGAGAAAGGAATAAAGATCTTGAACTTGTGGAGAGACACTTTTTTGTAAACTCAAAGTCGATTTCTATTTCCTCAACATTAGGAGTGAAGTGATTGTTGAACTTTTCAACCATTTCAGTTACTTTTAACTCTTCTCCATTCACTTTTATAACAATTTCTTTTGGCCGAGTACCTTTCTTTTTGATTTGATTAACCAGCTGCCACGTAGTTTTAATTTTATTTGTTGAAGCGGCTATTCTTTGGTCCAAATTATTTTTATTGCAATCTTGGAGTTGTTTTCTGTACATTTGCGTTAATTTTTTGCTAGATTTTTTATAAGCTACATCTATTTTTGCTATTTCTGAGTACAATGTTACCAGTTCTCTCAAATCTTTTATATTGTCTGGTATTGTAACTTGTTTAGTGCTGTTGTTTGTATTGCAACGTCTCATGGGAAACGATAGTTCAATGTAGTACATTATCGTTCTGTGAAAGATGTCATATGCTGCGTTTGGACAAGTTTCAACTGATAGGACATACCAGTCTTCGTTCATTAAAAAAGTTTTGAATTTATCCATATATATGTCTGAAAAATCCCTGCGATAAGTAAAAGTGCTTTTACTAGTATTCTCAGAGTATGAATTTCTTTTGAGTGAAGGTACTTTTACAAACTGTGCATAATGATCTGATAAACCCAGATTTATTACAGATGTTTCATAGTCCATGTCCCTATTTATGAGAAAATTATCTATACATGTACTAGATCCTGCGGTTACCCTCGTAGGCTCGAGTATTGTTCTTTTTATATTAAAACACTCCAGAACATCCAGCAACCTTTTCAAATTCAGACTATTTGTGTTGAAGTCAACATTAAAGTCACCACCGATGATAACATTAATGTCATCTTTAAGCAATTTCATAAAAAGATCATTTAGCAACTCAAGAAATGAATCAAACATATTACCAGGTGGTCTATATAAACATATTAAAATAATTTTAAGTTTCTTCAATAAAATACCACAGCATTCAAAGACTTGGTCCATACAAAACTTAGATAAGTCTAATACTTCATGCGGAATAATACACTTGTCATTTTTAAATAAAGCTACACCACCATGAGTAGGAAGTGAAATAGTCAACAAGGCATCGTCTGCAAACGGGTTGGTGAAGTCACAGCTGTGAAAGGAATAAATATCATTTCTATGAATTATGAACAGCACAAGGCCTAAAAAACACTGCGGGATATAAAAATATTCACTTCATTTGCTTTATTTTCAGGTAACAACAATTATTGGATCAATCGTTAGAGGAAGACGGAAAAAAACAACAAAACTGTCATTTGATCTTATGAACAACAAGAAAGACATGTTGTGAAAACACTGTATTCCAAAACACATCGATAGAACTTTTGTTGATATTGGGTAAGAAAATCCGTTGTTGTATAGGCAATATTTATTTCTATTCATGAATTACAAATAAGAATAACGTTATATTCGGCTTGATGGTATCCACAGTTTCGGATATCTCAGATTAAGAATCATGGAACTTTTGAATTGATCCAATCCTAAAAATCACATACGGCATAGTATTCTGCGAACGTTAGTGAGGTTACAAAATTTCCAAGACCATCCAAACATTATCAGACCAAAGCAATCAATGTGAAACGGGAAACTTCACCTTCTTGTAACGTACTGTTTGAAAATGAGTCTAACTTTCCATACTACCAATGCCAGATTTTCCTGCATAGTATGTACATTCCATTTTTCAACTGAAGATACAACAAAAACCGTTTCACTTTCAATCATTGAGAAAATGCAGGTGAAAATGTAACAGCTCCCTGATACTATTCGCAAATATAATGTTCGCTGTTATTGAAGAAAATGTATTGGTCACATTTGGAGAAAATGTTTACCTGTATAGCTGGATTCTGTCTTCCTTGATTATTTATCATTACCTTTGCGCTCATCAGCTTTCCATTTTTTAACTTCCACTTTCTTTTCAAATATTTTGTTAATCCAAGTAAAAAACGGTTGAATCAAATTGAAGCAACGTAATTTTCTTATCATACGATATATAATTTTTTTACGGATATAAACACAGAAAGATATGTTTCTCTTCGCGAGATATTGAAATTCCTAATCCTCACTCCATTGTTTTCCAACACAATTACTTATTCATTATGAAACATAAAGCCCGCTCCGCAGAGTCCTTCTACACAAAACTTCAGGTAACTAGATGCAAACGTCGAGTATTTAGGCATTGAAGAAATGATATATTATTCATAGCCTTCGTTTAATGAGAACATCAGTAAGATCCTTCAAGTTAACACACAGGACGCCTTGTTTAAGACTTTCTGCAGGTCCGGAAATAAGTTACTTTTCTCTTTCCGCACTTTGTTTCGGTCGAGATGCGTTTAAAAGTGGATGAAGGCCGGCGAAGACGTTCTACTTACTTTAAATTTGAAAGTTTCATGCCCCATGTTTATGCAGGAGCTTGGTTAAGTAGGCCCTCAAGAAATAACCACTCGGAATTTGTCTGACAAGGTCTCAATATTTGAAAACCTTGATGAGTTATATTTTCTTGGTGGCTCAAACATGAAAATGAGGAAGTTGCATGAAATTACTTCGACGCTACTGTAAGGAACAGGAGTAAACTTCCATTTTTGACTTCTAAAAATGCAATAATATATTTGAAGCGAAAATTTCAGTGCAATGTTACATTGCACAGACCCTTTGTATTTGTTCCTCCCATGTTATTAAGTTGCAACCTATAAGCACAAGAGTTCAGATGAAGTGGAGGTATTATTATTTTTGAAAATAAGGTTAGAAGGTAATCTATGTTCAGTAAAGAACTCAATTGATACCGTTTTACTATGATTGTGTTTCATGCATGCAGTAACCAGCAGAATCGACTCAGATTTTTATATAATTCTTGGAGATCATGGACCGTTATCACAATGGAGATGTCATCAGCATACATGAAGACTCTACTGTTTTCTTTGTTGAGGTAAGTCATTGGTATGGGTTAGGAAATTCACGGAGCCTAGGACATTACCCTGTGGTGTTCCAAGATCTGAATTGTATTCCTTGGATTTCGTGATTCTCACTATAATTTTTGTGTCATTAACAAGGGATGTTATCCAATCATTCACTGGGCAACGCAAACCTAGGTTGTTGATTTTTTGAAAACGAAATTGCGATTAACCGTGTCGAATGCCCGCGTTAGGTCAAAGAATACGACAATATCATTCTCATTTTTGTCCATCAGATCGTTAGTGTATTCAACAAGTTCGGTTATGGCTGTCTCGGTAGACAGATCAGGGCGGAAGCCATGTTGGCAGTTAGTAAGTAATTAATGCTTTTGCACACTTGCATGCATGCAGCACACTTTTTCATTTTGTCAACCGGAATTTCATCTAATTCAGCCGGTTTTCTGTTTGTAAGTTAGCAATAACTTCCTCAACTTCATATTTAGTGGCCGGTATGAATACAAAAGAATTGATTACTCTGTTAGGTGTTGTGCAAGATTTGGATATATTGTTTCCGGAATGTTCAGATATTTAATTTTCAATGGTGGTAGCTGAGTATAGTTGTCAAATAAGTTAGTAATAATGTTCAACTCCATGGTTAACTGAACTTCCAGTTCTCTCTCGTTTTTAGATATCACGGTAACATTATGTGAGATAGTACAGAATACTTTGGTTATATTCCTAGAATTTTTCATTTTGTAGTTATATATTTCGCGTTTTTTACATTTTATACCATTTGTACTTTAGTTTTTCATAGTGTGTCCTGTTTTCATCATCCTCATCAACAGTTTTTTTCTCAGTTTGTCTATTTGTTTCGAATTATCTAATTCTCTTTTTAATTTGTTTTATAAAATTATTTTACTTGTGAAGTTTCAATTTTTAGCTTTTGTGTTTTCAGAGAGGCACCTCAAAAGATCACATGTCACTGGATAGCGTATTATTGAAGTGATTGATTTGCAGAAGTCATTTTTAAGACACCCATTTTTCCATTATTTGAGATACTGAATATCCATAGGAATGAATTTTTCTAAAAGATGCCTTTAGATTAGATCTAGACAGCTTTAGAGTATCGCAAAATTAAGTAATTCTGTGCACTACTAGTTCAGGACGACAAATAACTTGATAAATTTTGAAAAACTTGATACCGAACAAAAATTATTATTTTGTAATTATACCTTCATTATTTTGGCAAATTACATTGGAGTAGTTGGAATAACGATTACCAATGAAGTCCACAATTGTAAAGTTGTCCTACAAAGATAATTTCAAATTGACTGGAGTGATAATATTGTGATGTTTGGGAAAGAAAGTTTTTGACTTTCTACTATTCCATCTTGATACAAAAAAGATGAGGGAATCTTCCAAAGGAAGGAAGAAAGTAATCAATTTGAAAAGAAGTATAGCTCTATATATGGATGTGTAGATCATGTAAAGAAGTAACTTTCAGACACAAACTGAAAGAAAGTCCTCCTGAAACACCTACTTTCATATAAACATTGAATTACACGAAAGAAAAAAATTCTTTCGAAACAAATACTTCTATATGAACACTGAATTATACAGAAGATACTTTTCTCTACTCAGTTTGTATTTCAAACATTTGTTGTGGAATAAAAATCAGATATCATTCACATGAGTTCTACTTTAAATGAATGCTAACAAATTGCACTTACATGGAACACTCCTAAAAATGTAACCCCTTCAATTCAACCAAATAGTTATTTTCAACACCTCGACACGTGTTTCAAACACCAAGTGATCATACATGCATAAGTTTTTTTACATACATACAAATTATATATACTTTGAAGAGAGGTGTGGACGTGTTGGAGATCAAGGAGTCCCCTGAAAATGTCGTTCAACCACTGAACACAGAGTCCATGTTTTTGGTTAAGAGCAGATCTCTGCCGTTGTAGCGTATTTTCAAGCCGTAAGTCCGCTTCAACAAAAGAGTCTCTGTCTACTAATTCAAGCTTTTGAGGCCTCAGTTTGTCAATTTTTACCATCCTTGCTCTCTGATTGGAATCGAAATCATCACTTATTCACTGTCCCTCTTTTCCTTCTCCTAATCTTCGACAAAATACTTGGTTGAGTTTCCATACGCGTCGGTTATGTGTTCTCCAAGTCCGACATCCCCACCAAGGAGTGGATTGTCCAGATCTGGGTTGTGAACCACCAGCAAATCTACCACGGTGGAGATCGACGACAGAGTTTGTGGCCTCATGGGGAAGGGCAGCGGCGGTTTGTTCTCCTGGTTCTCGAGATCGTCATAATGAGTTGAAATCCTTGAAAAAGAATTTCACGGCAGGAGCCGTCACCTTCTGGGTGGAAGTTATCGCCGATGGTGGTGGGGCACAAGATTTTTGGAAAACCACCTTTCTCTGCTCCACTTTATCTAAGTGCGTTAGGTTCAGAAGAGTTAATGTGGTTGATAGAGTCTTCCATTGCATAGACATAGTTCTGAAAAAAAGTAAAATGAAAAAATAGTAGACAATATAATATAAATTGTATGTAAGAGTGTAAGAGTGTATGAACATAGTGCTGTTTCGACTGTTAACCAAGAATTGAAGGATTGATCGGTCGTTTGGCTAGGCTTCGTCACTTGACTTAACGGATACGATACTGAAAGTTCGTTCGATAAACTACTGCAATCGAATGATGAGCTGTGACCTCCTCGTGTTTGGAAGTCATAAGCCCCTCCCACTTCTGGTGGCGATGAAAGTAAAAGTGGAAGTGGAGCAGAATGATTTGTAATAGTTTTTAGAATTGTCAATGAAAAAAATAAGAATTGAATATTCAATAACTCGATTGCTCTTTCAATAATGCAATGAGAATATCTAGATTCACAACAGCGTGTTTGTGTGTTACCTGACACACTGAATTGATCAACTAATGAATAATTGGAAGTATTGATATCCTCAATGATGAAATTGTTCGTCATTGTTTCCATTTGTGAAGAATCCGTATCGGCATTGAGAAGAAAACCTTTGGGTCCGTAACTTTTTTTGATGATATGAACACATTCGACACACATTCAATGTACTGAACCTCAAATAAAATTATTTTTTATAACAAACCTCAACTTGACCCATATGTATGACTACAAAGTCTTCGCAAATATAGATAGTGTTTCGAAATTGGGGCGGTTTAGCAGAGCAATGACATCCAAACCTCTCTGTTTAGATTCTCAATCTATAACAATTCGAATGCCTCTTATATTGTTAACTTTTCCCATTGTCTTATCGTATATGTATTTGACATTCAGTTCTTTTTGAACTTGAATTTCACTAGTTCAGACTTCCATTGTCTAATATATATTATATCATTTTATATAAAATGATTTAAAATCTCTAAAACCAATAAAAAAAAGAATTAAATATGAGTAGCTGAAAATAGCAATTATATTAAGAAACAATAACCTGAAATGAAATAATAGTGAAATGAAATACAAGTAAAATAGAACGGTTGAACAAGAAATAGAGAAATAAGAATGAAAAGTTAAGAGATTCCAAGCCACGTTAGTTCACGACGTTTCGATTGTTAGTATCTACAATCGTCTTCGGGTGATGACTGGACTGATTCCTGATGTTAGCTTGACTGAATACATTGTTGGACAGCATGTATGCGGCTTCCTTGAATGTTCTACTAAACCAATGTTCCTCTCTGTGTATGATCTCGGCTTGGGACCACTCGATATTGTGTTGATAGGTCCAGACCTCGATGTTGTGTTGATGGGTCCAAACATGGTCTGCTATCCTTGATTTGCTGGTTTTCCCTCGCTGTATGTGTTTCTTGTGCTCGGCAATGTGAACATTCAATGGCTTCTTAGTTTCACCAATATAGGATTTTCCGCACTTACAGGGTATCCGGTAAATTCAATTCTTGGAATCGCAGTCCGCTTTTGGTGGTCTGGTTTCCGTGAGGCTGCTACGGATAGTGTTACCGGATCTGAAGCAGGTTCTGATGTTATACTTGGAACCAATTCTACTTATCCTCTGCGATAATCCTCTGATGTAGGGAAGTGATGTGACGGCATCTCTTACTTGCGAGGCTCCTGCTGTCTTTTAGCCAAAGTCTTTTCTACCATAGCTATGGAGTAGCCATTCGGTTAAGGATCATTTTTGATGATGCCCAGTTCCTTCTATAGACCTTCCTTCGTATTTCAGAGCCCGAAAGCACGGTCTAATGGAATATTGATGATTCCTCTTTCAGTCGATTGATGGTGGTTGGATTCGTGGTTCAGATACTGTCTGGTGTGAGTGGGTTTTCGGTATACAGATGTTTCCCCCTCAGTGTCGGTCCTCTTCACCATAACGTCTAAGAATGTCAATTCATTGTGGATTTCCTTCCCCATTGTGAATTGCAATTCTTAGACGTTTTGGTGAAGAGGATCGACACTATGTGGGAAACATCCGTATACCGAAAACTCACTCACACGGGACAGTATCTGAACCACGAATCCAAACACTATTGATCGACCAAAAGAAGAATCATCAATACTTCATAGACCATGCTTTCGGGCTCTGTAATTCGAAGGAAAGCCTCGAGAAGAAACTGGACATCATTAAAAATTATCTTCAACGGAATGGCTTCTCCAAAGCGATGGTAGAAGAGACTTCGGCTAAAAGACAGCAGGAGCCTCGCAATGAAGAGATGGCGTCACAATCAAAGCTTGCAGTTCCCCACATCAGAGGATTATCGGAGAGGATGAGAAGAATTGGTTCCAAGTTCAACATCAGAACCTGCTTGATATCTGGTAACACTATCCGTAGCTGCCTCACGAAAACCAGGCCACCAAACGCGGACTGCGATTCCAAGAATTGCACTTATTGGATATCATGTGAGTTCGATAAATCCGATAACAGTGAATGTTTGCATTGCCGAGCACAGTGAGTGGAAACCAGCAAATCAGGAGTATAAGATCATGTTTGGACCCATCAAAACAACAACGAGTGGTCCCAAGCTGAGATCATACACAGAGAGGAACATTGGTTTAAGAGAAAATTCAAGGAAGCCGCATACAAGCTGTCGAACAACGTATTCAGCCAATCTAGCGTAGAGGTACGCAACATATCGAAACAAATGATCAAGCGAAAAATGGCCAACTGCCGCCAAACGGTCATCTACCACTGAACCACTGAAGCGGAAAAATGGAAAGCGGGGATAAGTGAAAGTACTCGAACAACTCATAAATAGTCATCTCTCGGAGAAATCAGTCCAGTCATCACTCGAAGGCGATGGTAGATATTAACAATCGAAACGTCGGGGCTTTGAATCTCTTACCTTTTTATTTTGATTTCTTTATTTTTTGTTCAATAGTTCTATTTTCACTTGTATTCTATTTCACTATTATTTCATTTCAGATTATTTTTGCTTAATTTAATTGTTATTTTCTGCTATTCATTTTCAATTCTTCTTTTTTAGCTGCCTCAGGGATTCCAAATCATTTTATATATTAGACAATGGAAGTCCGAACTAGTGAAATTCATCATGAAACATTGTCAATCACCGTCAAACAAACCTTCTCGAACTTATTGGTGGCCTCATTTCTCAGATATATAGATATATTTTTTCAACCGTGCTGACTGATCGAGTTTGAGAATGCAATGAGTGCTCATCACCATTGAACTATATAAACAGGTAGGTAGTCCTACCTGTTTTCAATTTTCATAATGAACGATATATTTTTTCATCATTCAAATAAGTCTTATTAAAAAAGTTCTGATATTTCGGAATTTCAACCAAGTGGTATGATACTTTTCAACAAAAATAATTAGTCTGAATGTAAATCAGAAAATCCGACGGAGTAGTGCACATCTACCTCAATAATGTATCATTGGGGATTATCATCTGGAATACTATTGATGTCTTTTGTTGGGCATCGTCAAGAACCCCGAATTTCTTTCGAAGGGGGGGTATGCCACGACGCAAAAAAAAATTGTAACATGTACAACCGTTGCCTGAGCATGAATGGAGAATGGGGAATAGTAATCGTGATATGAGGATTCTGACAATTCCAAACAACTTTTTCAATTTGAAAAATCAATGTCTAAAATTTTTTTTCTGAAACTAGAATTGTTTGTTATGAAGCTAAAAAGTAATAAATTTGTTTATACGTCTTTGAACACTAAACATCATTTAATTGGACGTCAAACAATAAAGGTTCAGGATGATCGAGATTGGAGTGAAAATTATCTTTGTTTCCGGTAATATATGATTCACACCAAGATACTGTTTCATAAGCAAGTATGTATTCACGATGGAAAAAATATTCAAAAACGACTTTAAATAAATAATATTCACATGTTTTTGAAGTTCAAAATACTGTAGAAAATCATCGATGTCAAATCTTCACACTTGTATATATCGCTGGAAATATTACTGGAAAGTAATTTCAGTTTGAGTATCGTTCAAATGTGTAGTAGAAAGTTGAAAACTTTCTTTCCCAAAGTAATCGGTTCATTTTCCATTATGTATCTGTAGGGTAGGGAGGGTGAGTGTAAGCCCACAGTACATGTGCCACAGTGACCCATTGTACATCCTCCCGTGGAGTTGCCCTTCTAGGTAATCGTCCATCCTGTCCTTTCCAGGAAGGAGGACAGGTCTCTGGGATACATCTCTTTTATATCGGCACATGTAGGCCAAGACTCGTCGAACACACACTTTTTTATTGACGATAACTCCGGGCACTCGCACAGGACATGCCTGACAGTCTCATCCTCCTGTTAACAAATTCTGCATAGAGGTGAGTCCACTAGCCTCATATTATGGAGGTGTTTCCTTAGTTGACAGTGGTCAGTCAGGGATCCTACTGCTAGGCGTAGATTTCTCCTGGTAATTACATAAGATTACATCCATTGGTGTTGTCCCACCTCTTTAAGGATTAAGCATGGGTGTAATATTCGACTAGTTCCGCAATAGTCCAAGTCATCAGGCCATAGCTGCCACGGGGTCCTGAATTCTTAGTCCAGCCGCTCCCTTAGCCAAAGAGTCGGCAAAGCGATTACCTTTACTCCTGTCGTGCTCTTTAACCCATCTCAGGATAATGTTATTATCTACCGAGGCTTCGGCTAAATCTTGGTGACACTCTAGTACTTGCCCTGAGGTTATACGTTGTCTATTCAAGGCTAATAGGGCTTGTCTGCTGTCAGTGCAGATTGTTATTTTTTTGCCGGAAATTCCTTTCTTGCTTATTTCTTTTGTGGCGATTGAGATACCAGCCAGTTCTGTTTGGACTACGCTGGTATTTCTTCCCATTTCCCACTTAATTCTTAGGCTTAGTGATCTGGAGTACACTCCACACCCGGAGCCTTCTTCGGTTATTGAGGCGTCTGTATAAATCCGTATTGCATTTGTATCATCTGACTCTATTTTCGGCTTAATTTTTATTTTGTGGGGTTTATTAAAAACAAACCTGGGTTCAATTGTATCGCTTGTTCCCTGCAGCAGAGGTTGCGCAGTAAGCGCTTCACGCCACAGGCCCAGCCTTAATTGACCCATTTCTACTTCAAGGTTTACACCAGCCGTGCGCAATCGTACCATGGTCATTAACGCAACCTCCTTAACGTACATACCAAGAGGAGGTCAGACCCGTGAATAATTCCATTGCCGCAGTTATTGTTCTCATGGCTCCTGTGATGTTTAACCAACCAGTCACTGTATTTTGTATGATTTTTTGTTGGCCGTTGCTTGTAGAACTTTCGGTCCCCATGCCATGGCTCCATACGTTAACATAGGTCTTATTATTGCAGTGTAGATCCAGGTGACCACACGGGGTGAAAGACCCCATGAGCGTCCCACTGTCCTCCGGCATTGCTCATGAGCGACATATGCTCTTTTCGCTCTACTCTGTAGGTGAGAGTTCCATGTTAGCGTCCTGTCGAGGATAGTACAGGAAGCTAACATGATATGAAGAATGGCAACAAATTCCTTATTGAAATCAATTGAAAAAGTTCAGAACAAAATTATATATATTCCAGATAAAAAACAAGAAGCCTACATTCAACTGTATAAATCAATTAAACTATCAGATTCCTCAGCATTACATGGATTCAAATTATGCACCTCCATTTATTTAGTCAAATATCAGCTTAAACAACAATTCGACAAAATATTCAGGCAATCTGAAATTATTGAAAATGACAACAAATATTGGGCAGAATTCAATTGATTATATATGTATCCAGGTTCACAGTAGGCTACAGGATTTCATCAGTTCGGACTTCCATTATCTAATATAATATAAATTGATTTGAATATCCTGAAAAATAAAAAAATCAAAAAGATTAACCAAAAATAACAATTTTGTTAAACAAAAACTGAAATTACAAAGAAATAACATACAACAATAACCAAACAAATAAAAATTGAAATAATAATAAATGCTGAAAAAATTGAAAAAATAAAAATATTATTAATAGAAATGAAAAATAATAAACCATGGGAATGCAGAACTAGACACTGTCCTGAAGCACATCAACAATGTAAGGCCTTCATCACTTTCACAATGGAAAAGGAAATCCACAACGTATTGGTGAAGAGGACCGACACTAAAAGGGGCAACATCTGTATATCAAAAACCCACTCACACAGGACAATATCTGAACCAGAAATCCAACCACCACATCAATCGACTAAGATCGACCGTGCTTTTGGACTCTGTGATACAAAGGAAGGTCTTGAAAAGGAACTAGGCATCATCAAAAATGACTTTCAACGGAATGGTTACTCTGAAGTGATGCGAGAAGAGGCCTTAGCTAGAAGACAGCAAGAACTCCACAAGGGAGAGAAGCCGCCACAAGCAGTACTTGTACTTCCTTACATCAGAGGATTATCGGAAAGGATACGAAGGATTGGGTCCAAGTATAAGATCAGAACCTGCTTCAGATCTGGGAACACTATCCGTAGGAGCCTCACGAAAACCAGGCCAACAAACGCGGACTGCGATTCCAAGAATTGCATTTACCAGATGTCCTGCGAGTGCGGAGAATCATACATAGGTGAGGCCATTGAAAGTTCGCATTGCTGACCACAAAAAACACACACAGCGAGGAGAAACCAGCGATTCCGGAATAGCAGAGCATGTTTGGACTCATCAACACAACATCAAGTGGGCTCAAGCTGAAATCATCTACAAAGAGGAACACTGGTTTAGGCGAAACTTCAAAGAAGCCGTGTACAAGTTGTCCAGTGTATAAGTTTTTAATTTTTCAATTTTTTCAGCTTTTATTAACATTTCAATTTTTATGTGTTTGGTTGTTGTTGTATGTTATTTCTTTGTAATCTCAGTTTTTGTTTAACAAAATTGGTATTTTCGGTTAATCTTTATATTTATTTTATATCAATATTTATATTATATCAGGCAATGGAAGTCCGAACTGATGAAATACACCACGAAACATTGTCAACCACTTTCAAAGAAGGTTACAGGATGCTTTAAATTCTTTTTAAACAAAAATTCCGAATTAATTTTAAACATATTTGTGATTTTATTTCATTTGTTGCTTTTCCCTTCGAAGTACATCAATTCTCATCCTCTAAGAACGAGTATGACATATATATTGATATACATGGAACTTCACCATGTTTGCAGACAATACGACCATACTATGGCATGGAAGTGATATAGAAATTCTGAAAGAGCGTATCTTTCTAGACTTACAGATAGTTAAAACCTGGTGTGACTCAAACTATCTTTGCTTCAACGGAAATAAAACCAAAATCCTGACCTTC
>WOGP01004271.1:0-14201 GCA_015342065.1 Leptinotarsa undecemlineata | reverse complement strand
CAGATATGACATGTGTATTTAAGATGCTCGTGAACAACTTATAACACAAATTCAAGCATGTTATTATTATTGTTATCATTAACTTTTCCCAAAAGTTGCACCGCACGCGACCTCTCCTCGTAGCTCCGATACTATGGTGGGACGCGCCAGCATTAATAACCAATGACCACTCCCCACGCCCTGAAGTGAGTCAACATCGTGTTCGTGGATGAGGTGCTCATGTGGTCTAACAGCCTAAATACCCACATATATGAAAATTCCCGTTTTTACCAGAAGGAAGTATTTTGAAGATATTCTGACTGGAAGTTGCTCTCTCTAGTAATGTCTAAAACAATCCCAAAACATTCGAGAATAGTAGAAAGCATTCCAGAATATAGCAGAACAGTCTGGAATGTTGTGAAATATTCGGTAATAGTCTGGAACCTTTGGGAATGTCGGGGTTTCAAACAAACGTACTGTTGTTAATCATGCCCGAAAGAAAATAACGCCGGCCGCCACTGGTAGCCATAAAATAATAGTGACGTAGCTGAGAGCGCGCGAATGTAGGATGATTCCCCGCCACTCGAGAAGCAGCGAGAATTATATAACCGATTTCGACGGAACTTCGGCAAAATTTCTACGGCATTCGATTACGATATTTAAACGCTAGGTGCGAGCATAACGAACCACTTCCGGGCTCTAAAAATTTTGGAGAAAAGGTAGTTGTGGCATGTGCCACAAATATAAACATATGTACTCTTTCTCTCAATTCAGTTGTCTAATGAATACACAAAGTACTATTTCTCTATTTATTATCCTTTTCATTTAAATTATAGTGTGAAAAATATCCTTCGAATTAACTACAAAATTTTGAAAAACAGTAGGTAAACAGAATTTGTGTCTTCCTTTCAAATGATTGAGGCAACTATTTTCCAAACCAGATAAGTCAATGTCAACAAAAAATACTAATAAAATATCTGTTTTTTCAGTAATTATTTCCCTCAATGCATGAAAATGATACAAAAGTTGAAGGTTAGGCAGGTTATAAAAAAAATATCAATATAAACAATTTCAACTCATTTGGTTTTGAATGAAGGTGCCTCATATTGATATTGTATATACATATACATACACTGAATCAGGTCAAATAAGTCAACATGAATATTCAATATTGACGATGTAAAAAATGTTAAAACGAGTCAACTTTAGTTTTCAGTGAGGACATGTAAAAATCAACTTCATGTCAGTCAACTTCGCCCCATAACAACTCACATGTCAAACAGGAATAATTGTCAATTTTCACCTTACTTTTTTCTTACATTCATTATGGAAATGTCAAAAATATTTAGTGTCGGATACGGAATTGATAGACCTTTTGAATGTCTTTTCTTATCTTTTCCATTCGAAGTTTTTGGCATGCTGGGAACACAGTGCAATAATACAACCAGTAGGCTTCTTACCACGAGATCCGCCCAAGTTGCCGAGGACCTTCAACCGCTTTTAGGATGAGTTTCTCATCCTACGCGTCCAGTGCTGTAGTACCGAAGGATTTGACTCTACCACGGACATCGGATTAGTAATAATAAACGGTCGGAAATTGATATTGTGTTTAGTTTATTCGCTGTTATTGTTTTTAGTTTTTGTAGTTGGTTATAAGTACTTTACCACAAAATATTCTATAACTTTAAATTTTGTTCTTATATGAGCGCACGCCTATGGTAAAAGAACGAAATTGGCACCACACTTCATTTCGAGGTCACCGAAAACTTTGTGAATTTATAAATGAAATTAGTGGGAGTGTAGTTACTGGTTGATTTTTACTATGATTACTGGTTGATTTTTACTGATGTGGGAAGTTGACAATAGGTTCATTTTCACAAAGAGGTGTACCACATAACTAGAAACTTCTGCTCTGCAGAAGCGTTAGAAAATTCCTGCCGGGGGGGAATTGTGACACGTGGAAGTATGAATCCTCCTAAATGACGTTTAATCACAAGATGTGTGTATCGCTGGCGATGGATGTATTGGCTCAGATCAATGTCACCAACAGAACCTTCGAAATACCACGTGCCATATCATTGTAGAAAGCCTTATAGGGTAATGCGGGGCTCTGCCATGATTGACCTTCTTATGCTACTCATGGGAACTCTCAAGAACCATGAAATAACTAAACCAATGAAGTAACTAAACCACGAAGTAACTAATCCATGAAGTAACTCGTGAAGTAATAAAAACCCTAACCTTGAGAAACCCAGCACCATAATCTGAATCCGTAAAGGAAAGAATCTCCCCCCAAGCAGTTCCTGAAAATTACCAGTCTAAGATGAGCTGCACATTGACTCAACGACTTAAATGTCCTCCCCTAACCCACGAATTACGAAGATAAGAAGTTTCTTAGTTCTTGGGACAGTTCACAAAGGAGATTATTGAATGACCCTAACAGTCTTCCCTGTAACATCGGATCAAGAGTGTGAGCTTCATAGTTCTGTCTCAAAGCAAAGAGGGTCTCACTAGATTGAGAAATACAGCTCCCTCAAGATGTGTAGAAATCGTATCAGTCTTATTATTCAAGCTGCTGGCCAGATCTGATACACCTCAACAAATAAAGCAATCTGCTTCTTCAAGGAGCTGAATAATTCGGTTTAGTTTGAATAAGTATAGGCAACAATAAACACTTGCAGATTGCAGTGGAGCATCGAATAGATCCTCTGAAAGTGTACCACAATTATTTTTTTTACTGTTCATATTCAAAATATATTCGAGGTGGCTTATTTAAACTAAAATGCACTTAATGTTATCCCCACTAGCCCACATCCCACAATATCACGGTGATGCATGAAGATGTCATTGTGTGACGAAACACGTGTCACGGTTTTGTAAACACTATCAAGGGGGAACCTCACATTTAAGTGTTTCTTTGAATACGTCATAATAAGATGTTTATCAAGTATGTCAGTTTCATCAAAGTATACATTAAATAAAAAATAAAACCCAATATTCTCAATCATCTCATTTTATTCAAATTCGGTAGTGGTAGACATGAGAATCTGTCAAACAAATTAAAAACCTAATACTATCACAGATGTACAGATTCAACTATTCTATATTAGTGACATAGTGTCAGGTGCTAGCAGGATCATTGAAATAAATAAATAAATACATTACTCATAATCTCAAATGAATTCATAAATAAAAAACTGGTCTAAGTAGGTAACTAGCATGATACAAGGAATGTATCCAAGAAAATACTGAAACATTGGATTATGGTACTCCTACCCCGTGAACCGAATTCAATACTCTGAAAAAGAAAACAACAAATTAACATAAGCATAAACTTGTATATTTATGAAAATTAATACTACTCAGAAGTCAATTAGTTTATTTGCAACATTTCATAAAGATAAACAATATTAATCTTCAGAATAAACTGATAAAAGCATTGAAAAATAAAACTTTGCCAAAGCAAATCATAAATCAGGATACTTCTCAACAAATAGGGGAAAACATATGTAAATTTCAGAAAGGGGAACCAAAAAATAAATGTCAATAGTAAACAAATAAATAAATGAATAAATAGATAAATGTACATTTCATTCTTAAACATAAATAAACATAAATTATGTCTCAGAATGAAAAGACAAGTATTATAAAATGTAGTTGAAGAAATAATTCAAAGTATTGTATCATGAAAACATTTTCGTGAAATTGTTTAATTATACTTTTATAACAAGAAGATTTGGGCTATTTTATACAATCAGGAAGCTTATCAAATTCACAGAAAATTATATACATAAGTTTACTGTGAAATTGTTTTTTCCTGTTTTTAAGGAACAGGTTAACTAATTTTTGTATCGCACGCATATCTATATTGAATGATTGATTTTATTTTTATACATTGTCAAAAACTGACATACATCCATTCCTCTACTAATTTCAAAAAGTAATTTACTTGAATAGTCATATTATTAATTAGAGATTATCTACAGAAAGTGTTTTTGAATAATTCCAAATTTATTCAAGACATTCACTCAATCCATCCCAACCAAACAATACTTTTGCAGAAAAAAAATTGAAAACTTACGTTGGAATCTGCTCTGCTTGTTATACCCTCCACCTCCGCCACCATTACCGAATCTCGTATGAGATTTTGGTCCAGAGTTTTCCCGCCCCCTGAAACCGCCACCATATCCCCATCGGCCACCTTTGCTACCCCCATAGCTGCCAGCACGATTAGCAATTTCACTAAGTTTTGGATTAACAATCTGAAAAAAGAATGAGAAGAGCATTAGTAAAACCCGTTTTTTTCTTTTTCTACTTGTGTTTACAGTGAACACCAAAAAATTTGCACTATATAAACAACTTTTCAATATTGATTTCTCAAAAAAATTTATTTTTTGTCAGAGTAATATTCTCGCCTTAAATGTATTGAAAATTTCAAGTTGATAAAAAATATACTCAAATTTGCAATAGTCATCTACACTGAAAAAAATTTTTTCAATTTCTTCTTTGTAGTGGAGACGGACTTTTGTTATTAGTTTTACAATTTTTTTTACTCCACTTCGAAATTGAAAAAAATATTTATATTTAATATTTTCTAGGTGCAAAAGAAATAACAGTCAAAACCTTAAAACAAGTACAGCACCAGATGTGATGGCGATCCCCACCCTCCCGATGATCACAAGCTCATTCTCAATATAACCCCCACTACAAGTCTTGCAAAACATATAAATGCTCGGAACAGAGGCGTATCATTACTTGTGCTCCAATATTGTTGGCATTTGGCATTGTCTGAATAATTCGTGTTGTTTTTGAAAAAATGTCATTGCCTAACAAGGTGTGTGTCATTATATAACAATTAGATGAACTGTACTACTAGCTATAATACTAAATAAAATATGAAAAGAAATTACAAAGAAGTCATGTTCCATTTGCTACCCTAATTAAAACTATTTATTGGTATGACACTGACCAGCAAGAGGCTCAACTTAATCCAATAGTAATTTACTTAGGAGAGTCACCATACTATACCGCTGGCCATTATGTGAAATAATTTTTGTTCTGTGAAGAAAGTTCCAGCTGCCAAACTGAGTATAGTTTGTAATTGCAAACATTTCTCTTCATATAATTCAAATTTGACATCTCTCATAAACAATGAAAAACAAAAATTTTGACAAACGCATTTCGAGTAGACGGTGCCTCAACTATTTATTAAGAATAAGTTTTTATCAGAAATCAAAAGTAAAAAAGTTTCAGGTGCAGACTTTTTAGCAGTCACGCTGTATACAGTGTCTCAAATCACACCCTATAAAAGGAAAACTTTTCATTGTTGATTTGTTAGAAAGTTCCACTTTTTGAAATTAAAAATGTCCGCATCACCTCAAACCTAGATAATGGACATCAAATAAGAAAGACTTTTCAACATACTGGGCAAATCAAAAATTAGAAATTGATACAGGAGTAAACTACTTATTTTTGGAAAGTTCTTTAGATAAACATTAATCATCCAAATATAAGCCTGCTGGTTTCAAAATTACTTTTGTTCACCTTCCATTTACACTACTGTTTCAACTAAACAAATATTGTTTATGTAAATATTAATAGATTATCTAAATACTGATTTAATACATAAAACACCAATAAATTTATTTATCTTCTTTCTATCATGTTCAATGAAACTAGATTGTGTCTGTTTCTACTCACCGATTGATTCTCAAATTCTAGAAACAAAATTCATTCAATTGGACATGTGATACAACTACCAGTGTTTACATATCAACATTAGAATACCAATTTCAAAAACAGGAAAATTAACAAAGACTTATTTGGTCACGGAGTAAATGTTTACAAGTTTCAAACCTTACTTTTCCAAATATATACCTTCATTTCATGAAAAACAGTTATGAATAGTTTTAAAACTACAATTTTGAAAGTAAAAGAAATTTTTTAGCCAAAGAAATCTAGAATGATTTGTTTCACGTTGAATTGATTTGGAAAATTCAATTTACCTAGTATTTTTATTCTAGTCGGAGAAAAAAATCAAGAGGTTGGCCTCCAAAATGAATAAAACCTGAAAGGTTCTAAATTTATTTTCGGATCAATAGTGTGAACAACTTTCCGAAATATTTCTGTATTTGAAATTTTAAGGGTAGTTTTGTCTTGCATCAATTCTTACATTTTCATTCTCTCTGTATGATGAGAAATTCTTCAAATTTGATGTGTCAACTAGGTTTGAGATAATATAGAAACTTTTCAAAGAGACAATCTTCTGGCAAATTGCTAAAGAAAACCATTTGGGAGACAATACAGTAATAACTGGAAAATAATGTTGGGTAACTTGAGGATGGAATCCAGACAAAAAACGTGTGGACACCGAAGGCATATTACCCATCAATTTATATCCCTTCCAAAAGCATTCATGCTGCGCCGAAAGTACTGAGCGCAGGCACACCAAAATGAAAGGTGAAAGTAACTTACTTTTAAAAAAATATCCTTACCTGGTTGGCCTCTGTTAGAACAGATACCAAATCTCTGGCTTGTTTGAAGTTGGACGGTGTGAAGAATGCATAGGATGTGCCAGTACTTTCAGAACGTCCAGTCCTTCCTATCCTATGTATGTAATCTTCAGACGAATTTGGATAATCGTAATTTACTACATACTTGATTCCATCCACATCTAAGAGAAAATATGTAATTAGCAATTGGTATTAGTTGCAAAAGTATAATTGCAGCAAAAGAGAAATTCAAGTGTTACTAGAGCGTAAACGTTGTTCCACTTTCACTATTGTTTGAAACAATAACGTTGCCAAGATTGGAATTGAAAGTTACTTATGACATTGTTCAGTCAGTGAATAAAATCAACTTTTTTCTTTGATCAAGAGCAACAGCTGTATTAAAAGTAAATATATATTTCTTCCAAGTATCTGGGTACCAGAATTCTCTCAATGGAAACACATGGTAAACACAACTCACTCTCACAAGGTGGGATCATTTTGTTATAAATAAGTATAGTTTATTCTCATCAATTAACCATTTTTCTGAAAAAAAATATAGTTAAAAACATCAAGAGTTTGGGATGTAATTTAAAACTAAGACCGATAAATGGAAACAGCAGTCAAATAATTTGGCACAGAAAAGTAATTTTGAAATCATGTCACACTGTTGAGAAATAATGTCTCTTGCCAATATCAAATAAGATTAATATTTTGATGCTGTTACTGCATCACTGAATGTATTACATCCAAATAAAGCTTTATCAGCTTCAGAAGAAAGATTTCTAATCTCAGAAAATGAGGATAGTGTGATAAATTGAGTAATTACTTTTTTGTTTATTTCTAAGATACTATATGAAAAAGTTTCAAAGCCTTTTTATAGATTTTAGTTCATGTTTAACTATAGAAGAGAACAATCCTAATGAGAAGCCCTCTCATTATACTTACTGGTCAAACCACATGAAAAAATGTCTTTAGTACTTCACATATGTGGCGACATTATCTGTGTCACGAATAAGCAGTTTTCTTAACGGTGAATAAAGAGTTAGAAAATAAAGGTGAAGAAGCCACTTATAGTAGTAGCTACGAGAGTTCCCAAGATACTTCAATTTTTAAAAACATGAATCTTATGATTTGAATGTTTGATATTTCAGAAAAAATACAAGAACTCATTTTATGGTATAGTTTCAAAATTATTGTTTTTTTATACTGGCAACAAATTTTATATTAATTTGATAGGGCTTTTTCCAGTGAACTAAAGGTCCACTTGAAAAATTCGACCAGATGCAATTTAATCAGCAAACCCACTGTGTAATAGTCCTTAATTATGAAGATCCAATCAACATCAACAATGTGTTAGCAAGTCAAAATGGCCTCCACATTTGTCTGATTTTAATTGAATGTTAGGAACTAAAGATTATGCACAATTAGATATATGCAAAGTATAATTCAATCAGTAACAAGAGCGTTCTCTTGATTTATTTCGAACATTTTTCTGTTGATAGACTTCTATAAATATAATGTCATGGCAGACTATAACACTATGAAAACGGGTTCACTGTTACTTGATAATACATAATAAACGTAATAAATTTAACGAGTCTTTCAAAGTAGTTAACAAATATGATCCCAGCATATCACAAGAAACTTGTCAAAAATCCCAAACACAGCAACGTACTCTAGGATAATGAAGAAACAAATTAAATACTAACCATTTGTCAATCATGGCAATAGTAGCAAAACACTGCCTGCTTCAGTACCACACAAAACTTGGAAGACAAATATCAAAAGATATGCATGGCAAATATTCGCTGATCGGCATAAAATCATCCCACGATGAGATAAAGCCGAACTATCCACTTGCCAAGCATCGTATATTCCACTGGTCTTCCTTTTTTCTGAGGTAGGCAGGAGCCCAGAGGCACCGCAAGAAACAGAATTGCATCCTCAATGAGAAGGCAACAAAGGCGTATCACTTTTTTTTTTCAGTTTTTAGTATTACGCTCATCCTGCATGTGCCTCTGAAACAAAATGGACACCCAGACTGATTAACATAACTCTAAATGAATAGTCAACTTCCAAAAAAATTTAATAAGCTAAATGAAACTATGGTGTTTAAAGAAAATGGCCTTCTGAAATCATCACTTGTCTAATTTCATAAGATTGGTTGAACTCTTAAAAAAAGTGAATTTTTTGCAATATCTAGCTTTTCTTGATGACATACTCTACTAAAATCGATTTTTTTCAACTGTTCGACAGATCAACAAGAATTGCAGGTGCAACAGCAATTTCGATGATTACTTTGAAAGATAATTCATCCTTCAAAAAACATTTTAACGCGAGATTTCTATTTGACAGTTCACAAAACCGCAACACATATTTCCCTATACAATAGCATCTTCAGGTGTCACAATGATGTGCATTGTGTACTGTATCATGACGCCTGAAGATACTATTATGTAGCGAAACGTGTTGCGGTAAACTAAGTGGAAATCTCACATTGAAGTTTCTTTAAATCGTTATGATGGATTTTCACCAAGTTATCAGTCAATGCTATCATAATTCATCTTTCATAAAAATTGGATTTAAAAGGTACAAATTTGGCAATTACTAATCCACTTACCAATACTGTCATAAGTGATTTTTCAGAATTTTCTATGAATTGATTTGTTTCAATGCACTATGAATTTTAAGGTGGCAGTGAAAAGACTACAAATACACCATTTAACTAAATTTCAAGATTGGAAGAACCACTTCCTCTCAGATAAAAATAGACGTTGAAAGGGCATCTTCGAGGGTGATTATTAGTAAAGGATGTTACTAAAATTAATTGGTTAGGAAAAGGTCTGAAGTTGATTAAATATTTTTCCATTCATTGAAAACTGCCAAACATGTTAACACATTTTGGAACATTAAAATGAAAATTTACAGTCTATATAGATTGATTTCATTCAATAAAAAGTATGTTAGCAATTCCTTGGCAAAGATTAATGGACACTTATTGCTATTGAGAATGTTACAGGGATACATTCTTGTAGACCTATATTTGAAAAGGTAAATATTCAAAGTGTATACATAATAAATGTTCATTGTATACATTAAATTAAAAGCAATCTTACATAACGCAGGTTCTCAAGAAGATCAGATAACTTTACATTCTAAGTCAAAATAACATTTTATTATGTCCCTGAATTTTGAAGTGGTGTATTTTGAATTTCATGATGTAAAATATTTTGTGGTGTAGTATCGAAAAAAATGTTTATATGTGGACGTCAAAATAGCCAGAACATATGTACAGCTGCAGATAGAGACATTGATTAAAAGTTACAAGTAGTTTACGATGGTCATTTATGAAGTAATATGTATTAGACTAAAATAGTTTATAGTAGTTTATAGAAGTAAGTAGTTTACAATTTTTTTCAGGCAATAATTGAATTCTAAAAATTATCACAACCCTTCATCTCGACCAGTACATCAATTTTTCATCTTGACCAGCTCCGTTAGTCTACATTATCAATACACAATTAGCGTGAAGGAATAAAACTTTTTCAGTCGAACTGACTTTGCCAACCTGAATAGAAACTATTCTCTCAATCAAATATACAAACTGCAGCCATTTTGAGAAAACTAGCAGAAATACAGTCTTTCTCTTGTCTAAATCAAGTCAATTGCTTAACTGAAATTTCTTTTGCATTTGTTTTTACTTCAACTTTTAGATTGATAGTGTTAGGAATTCAATATTGTAACTTCCTAGTCAATTTCTATATAATGTACTTCATATTATATATCGACACAATAAGAACATTTCTATTATTTTTCTTAAAGCTGATTTCAAAGTAGGCAAACTTCAGATAAAATTGCATATTAATATAAACTGCCATTCATCTGCTACTTTCTCTCATATAAATTGTTAATTGTCAGTTAAAGAAGCTACAAAGCAATCTTCTCAGAAATAACAATATTAATAAATTTATTTCCATTAATTTTCCTGAATTTCTTTGGTAAATCCAAATGAACATGAATTGGGGAGCCAATAATATGGTGCAGGTAGTCATTAGTCAATTATAATTAATGCTCAATGTCAGATTTGAATGATGAATTGATACACCCCCTGATCACATATTCAGCTGTGTTAATTCTGAGCTTATGTTGAAAAAGAATATAATATAGAATGTCTTAAGGAATTAAAAAGTAGAATATGAATCAACCAGTCTGGAACTATAAATCCATGCTACTATGCCACAGAATATATAAAGCTGCATATTCTTTTTATATAACAAAATTTGAAATAACCCAAAATTTGAAATAACCCAAAACTGAAAAACTAACAATCGAAAGTGTACATAAAATTGTGCTCAAAATTATCTAAAAAAAGTTGGATCAAAAACTCACCTAATCCCCTAGCTGCAACATCAGTAGCAACCAGAATTGTAGCTTTGCCATTCCTAAACTCCCTTAATACATAGTCTCTTTCTTGTTGAGACTTATCACCGTGCATGGCTACTGCAGGCCAACCGTACCTACGTATAGATTTTGTGATTCCTTCTACTTTCCTCTTCGTTTCCACAAAGATGATAATTTTAGAGTCTGGTTCACCATTTGTTCCAATTTCTTGCAAAAGGGTGCCTAATCTAAAGGACAGAAAGGCTGTTTAATCTCAACAAACAAATACAATTGTGATAAATTAGATACAAAAGCGTTTTCAGTTCTTCTTAGAGGTAAAGGGTGTGCGATAATAATAATCACAGTATTCATAAGGCTGGCTCATCATTAAAATTAAAATTGAGCATCATCGAAGCGAATCAAAACTAGATTACTTTCATCTTTCAAAATCATCTTTCCAAAAAGAATACAAAGCATAATAACACATTGAAGAGTTATTGGTAGGTTATTCGATTACATAATTCGTGTTTAGAATAAAGACAGTGTTCCTACATAACATCTAAACTGTCACTGATTTTCAGTGAGTGACTTCTTTTCTCTTTCCAAATAGAGTTAATAGTCGCGTTTATGCTTGTTACGAGATGTGGTCGTCAGAATCATTCAAATATTAGTCATTGAATTCATTTACTGCACAAAAGTTAACAGTATATAAAAATTGGAGAACTTAGGGGTGTTGAAATGAGCAATTTTTGATAAATATGTTCAAATAGAAAACTACTAAGAGTGATTGATTCAACGTTTTATTTGATCCTCTTCAAAAAATATTAGTGAACACCAATTATTTAAATATGGCATCATGAATATGAAGGTTTTAACTCAATGTCATGAAATATGATTGAAAGTTTTCAATTTTGAAACACAAAAATGGTTGAATGAGTGGACATATAAGTATTTTAGATACTCACTTTTGTTCTTTTTCATGTTCCTGGCATACATCAACAATCTGCAGGATGTTGTGATTTGCAGAGAGATTCATCGATCCAATATTGAGGTGAACGGGGTTAGTCATGAAATCGGCAGCTAGTTTCTTGACTTCCTTTGGCCATGTTGCAGACCACATGAGAGTTTGTCTATCAGGTCGAACCTGTCCGAGGATTTTACGTATTTGAGGTTCAAAACCCATGTCCAACATTCTATCAGCTTCGTCCAAAACTAAATAAGTACACCTCTCCAAATTTGTTGTGCCTTTCGACAAAAAGTCTATAAGTCTACCAGGTGTAGCAATACAGATTTCTACTCCTCTTTCTAAATCACGAGCCTGGGGTCCTTTCGGTGCTCCACCGAAAATACAGGTGTTCCTCACATAAGACGAGCTACCAAAGTCATTCGCTACCTGTTGTATCTGCTGGGCAAGTTCCCGAGTTGGTGCTAGAATAAGAGCGATTGGTCCATCACCTCGACTCAAAGGAGCTTGGTTATTGATGTGTACTATGGCTGGAAGGATGTATCCCAAAGTTTTACCGGATCCTGTTTGAGCAATGCCAACCATATCATGACCACTCATTGCTATTGGCCAACCCTGAGCCTGAATGGCAGTAGGGGCTTCGTATCCTTGATTACGAATTTCATTCATCACATAATCAGGAAAACAGGCCTCATTGAAATTCTGAATAGGATTAGGAGCATTCGAATCGACTGTGATTTCTTTAGAATTACGATACTGTTCTACTTCAAATGCAGATCGGTTTGCTATAGACTGATGGGGCACATAAAAATCTTTCTTGATGGGTTGCAAAGATTTTCTGCCCCACTCGACTTTGCGCAACCCTTGTCCATTAAAATCACCAAACTTGTCTCCACCATATCCGGCACCTCCACCGTTTCTATAGCCCCCTCCTGAATTTCCATTCCTGAAACCTCCTCCAGAACTGCCATTTCTGAAGCCACCTCCAGAACTGCTGTTCCTGAAGCTCCCGCCGGAACTACCGTTTTTGAAGCCGTCTCCTCCGGAAAATCCGTTCTCGCGGCCCCTGAAGCCGCCGCCACCACCCACTGATTTGTTACCGTAAGACCTATAAATATTTGAAAACGTTTTCAAAGCGGCACTTGCAGATTTGATTTTCAAAAAATGTAATGCCATAGTTAAGCTAGTGGCAAATTTTTTTTTATTGAAACAAAAACGTATCCTCGTGCGAAGACACGTTGCACCATAAGATGAGATCTATAAATTGGTAATGATGACCCCACCGCAGTTAGCACATTGAACCGGAAGTTCGTAGTCAAAATGGCGATCACTACAAGACGTAACTTTCGCGTGGATTTTCCGCGAATGAGTCATCCAAAGCTGAGAATACATGTGAAACTATAAACAACAAAATGAAACTCACATTTTATAAATTTTCCTGTAGATGTTCTGGGTCGTTATTGATGATAATTTCAACCCTTTGGTAGCCGGCTCTTAAATGGACTCAGGAAATCTGAAATATAAAAGTTAGTTATTTTACGAATCCAATAATATGAATTAACAAATTACCAGTAGACTACTAAATAATAAATAAAATGATAAATTGCTGAAAATATACAGGAAAAAGTACTTATATAAAAAAATCAATAACCATTAATTTGAAATTTTAACATGACTTACCTCTCTGACGTCCACGGAGATAGAGAAAGAAGAAAAGGAAAAACTCTATTAGTACGAATTCCCCCACCTATGTATATGCGCAAAATTCTGCACTCGGCACAGAACTCTGGATTATAAGTTTTAGTTCCATGCACTAGAGAGCTATACGAGAGCACAATTTTAATTTATACCAACCATGTTACTTAATTATCTTTTTCCTTATTTTGTTACCCATTAAGACATTTAAGTTTTTCAATTTCATGAAAATCTATATATTCTGTGTCAGAATACCTTACACAAGAGACACTTATTCAGCGGCACATTGATTTTGAGAGTTTATGTGACCTTTATTCTGTGTTGGCAGTGTTCTTCTTTCTTATTTAAGCAAATTCGCATCAACCTAGTGGTTATTAGCAAATTGTACATGTTTATAATTTTGTTATAATATCGATACATTTAAGAAATTTGATAATATTTGGAATATTATAGTTTCTCAATAGTGTTGTAGATATCTAGGGGAAAGTTAAAATTTTTTCCTGCACCCAGTATTTTGGACAATCGGTGAAAATGTGCTCAACACTCAGTATTCTTTCACATATGTCACACATTGGCTCTTTGGTGTGATTTAACAAATAACTGTGCGTGAGATTGGTATGACCTAAGCATAGCCGATTGATGAGCACTTGATGTTTTCGGTTGTTTGTTTCATCAGGCCACGGTTTCACATC
>WOGP01004270.1:0-14201 GCA_015342065.1 Leptinotarsa undecemlineata | reverse complement strand
CGTGGAAATACATTAAAATCATCTAATTTCAACCCCGAAACAAAAACTTTGTTGTGTTCTGTTATTATATCGCGCCTGAATTCAGTAAACTAGCAATGATTTGATGTGAATAATTTGCCTAACTGCTGGCGTTTGTATAAATTTAATTTTGCAAATCACGATCTTAGACTTGTTTTTTTTTTAGAACTGCGTGTTTATTGTAAGCTACATAGGCATTGTAAGGTTCGGACGAAGACATATTTGAATACTTAGTAAGCATTATTCTGTGCAGAAGTTCAATTGAACTCTTTCAAACAAGACATTTCACACAATGATATTTGGAAAATTATTTTATTTTCTCGTCCAAACCTTCCATTCCTTTTTCTGAATATAATGAAATGGGCAGAAATCTTTTAAACATATCTGTCATTACACATTTTGATGGAGCGTACGTGTCTGTAGGCATACCCGGCAAAACCGATCCTCTCACTCTTGATAGTGTGTGCGTTTGTGTTGTGGTGTGCAGGCTACAACATTTTCGGTGAATACGTTCAAATGATTCATTTTCTATATGTTCATCTTGCTCAAAGCTTGTTTCTGGTGTTCTATTCAGTTGGTGAAGTCATGACAGTATGAAAGAACTGATATGCAGCCTGGCTGCATAGGGCGAGATTATTGGCTTCATAAGCCTATTATTCTCCGCCCTGGGCCTTACCCAGTCGGACTTGCTTGGCGAAGCATTGCCAATTCCTGGGTACAGCTGTCACTCGCTGACAGCTAGTAAACAGAAAATGGCCGCTCCGCCTGCCCGTGAAAGTGCTTCTGATCGTGAATTCAGCGATAGCGACAGCGTAACTTTCTCCTCTTCTTCTGTTTCCAAGAAGAGGCGTTCCAACGATGGATTCCCTACATTGCTCGACGTCTCCGAGTGTCACATCGATGAGTGGATACGTGATAAAAAAGAAAAGCCAATTAATAAAACCAAACCCAAAAAGCTAAAGCTATAGAAAGAGGTTGTTTATGACAACGTCAAGAACAAGGCTCGGAATCACTATTCCGAGTCTGAAACTCCTTCTCGCCAAGTGGCCCAAAATCAGGTCAACGAGACGGCCGCACATAGTGGCAACACTAGCAACAATCAAATTGAAGTAGAAATCGACCAAAGAGCAATTAACGATAGTGATTCCACTTCAGGAAGCATTATCGTTAAGCAAAACCTCCATCCAAGAGCGGCAAATTCATGCCGTGATCAAGGGAGTGCTTGAGCACTTGACAATCGAGGATATTCATGAGGAGCATGCAGCCAGAGGCTTTGACCTCACCAGCGTCACGCGCATGGAGCGTGCTGGCAAACCAATGCCTTTGATCCTTTTACTGTTGAACGGGGATCAAAAGCATATATTTGAGGTCAAAGACCTTTTGAGTGTGAAGGTTTAGGTGAACCCCGGCACCCAAAAACTTTGATGGGTTAGTGTCACCGTTGTCCACGTTTCGGCCACTGTCAACGTAACTGCTTGGCAGTTTCCATTCGTGTAAAGTGCGCATCTTGAAAATGCCTGCAAAAAGGCCAGGAATGTCCCCCCAAAGTACAACAAATGCAGAGGAGTCCATAGAGCCAATTATCGTGGCTGCCCTGTGTACTCCAAGGTACAGCGCAAAGAGCGGATTCACCCAAAAAACCAGCCCTGTTAGGAAGACCTGCGGGAACTGGATGCTTCCAGGAGGGGGTCATTGTTGCCAGTGCTACATCCAAGGGTGCCAGCAGTACGGCAAAGCCCACCTCCCTTCGACCTGAATCCTCACCACAGACTTAGGAGGTTTCAGACATCTGTGTCGCACTGGACCAGATGAAAAAGCTGTTCGTCAAATTCCCCGTGCTACAGAGAATTTTCACGGTGAATACCGACGTGATAACCGGAACCGCCAATATCTGGACAACCAACGTTGCCTAGAACTCTGAAAATAGATTTTTTGGAATGCTAACTAATGGCATTCGTTCGAAGAGACTTGGCTTCGAAAAATTTCTGACCCATCATAACATCGATGTGGCTCTGGTACAAGAGACACATCTGAGAAACGAATCCAATGTCATTTCAAATTACAGATTTTACCACAGAGAACGTGTTGGACGTGCTCGAGGGGGAGTTGGCATGTTTGTCAAACGATTAGTGTGTCTAATACGGCATTGACGGTGCTCGATTACACGGAACTGAGGCCGTGGGGGTCAAAATTCTGCTAAGCAGGGGTTGTCACAGAAAAATCTCGGTTTACAACCCTCCGATCAATCATTTGCTCCCAGAATCACTATATGAACTGCTGATGAGAAGCAACATTCCGACGATTACTGCTGGCGACTTCAATGCCAGACCATGGAGCAGATCCACAAATCGAAACGGCCAAGCGCTCCATGCGCATGTTGACAGGCATGAATATTTTTTTTGCTGGGACCAGATGAGCCTACACACTATCGCGGGCAGACTCGGCCTGACGTACTAGATATCGCGGTTCCCAGAAACGTCTCTCTGACAAGCGAAATTTACGTTCTGTCGGAATTGGATTCTGATTATAATCTATATTGATAATGCTGAGATTGGGCGATGATCTTCCTTCTTCTGAATACCGCGTGAGATCTAAGACAAATTGGAATATCTTCACAACCCAGCTCAAAGTGATGCGCGTCCCTCCTGAGGCACTTCGCTCTCCCGACGAACTCGACGCGGCAGTTGAGCATTTCGAGCTTTCTGTGAATGATGCGTTTCGAGTGGCCACCTCCAGGAAAGGGTGTCTGCTAAAAAGCTATAATGAGTTTCCCCCTCGTATCAAAGCCTTGATACGAGAGAGTAATTGCTTGAGAAGGCTTTATCAACGAACCCTTTCCGCAGGAGACAAAATTACGGCAAGCACGATGGCCAATCAAGTTAAACAGGCCATCATTGATCACCGAAACGAAAGGTGGTAGGAGCTCTTGGAATCCTTTGAACCTGGGGATGACGAGTTTTGGCGAGTCACCCGCAGACTCAGGGCGGAGAAGACTGCTTCCTCACCCATTCACGGAGAGTGAGGAGTGTGCTACACCCTCGCCGACAAAGCGTTCGCCTTTGCCGACAAGAAGGGTAACATCAGGGACACAAAGGCCAAGAACGCTCTTCGAGTCGACTCAATAACCAACTAGTTGTTGAAGAGGCTCCCTGACAATTGCGTTGAAAACCTTATGAACATTAAAAAAAGTTCGTTGACCCTCAGATACTTCCTCAGTAGGTGGAAGCATGCGATCGTCGTCATGATCCCAAAACTATCGCCCGATCAGTCTGCTCTCGTCGGCAGCTGAGCATGCTGAAAGAGTCGTTCTGAAAACTCAACGAATAAGTTGAGGACCGAAATGTTTTGTCTGATGAAAAATTTGGCTCCAGGAGAGAACATTTCACTGAGTTACAGGCTCTAAGGTTGGTCGAGAACACCATCCACGAACTGAACACCAACAAAAAAATGCACATTGTTTTGCTAGATATCTCGAAGGCCTTCGACCGTGTTTGACACGAACGTCTTCTGCATAAACTAATCGAGTTCGACCTGCCTTGATGCCTGATCCGGTGGAATGGGTCTTTCCTGGAAGGTAGAACATTTCAGGTTAGAGTATACAACAGAGAAATCCTTGCAGGAGTGCCACAGGGCACTCAATAGAAAGGGCAGATCAATAGAAAATCAAACATGAGTCTAAAGAATGAAATTACCATCTACAATACGATTTTCAAGCCTGTCATCACGTAAGCCTCAGGCGTCTGTTGACAAGCGGCTTCGTCTAACATCTCCATCCTGGAGAGATCATAAAATGAGTTGATTGTTAGGGAAGCTACAGATTATGATTTAGACTACCCCACTCGACATAGAAGGTCCCGACACTCTGTCGAATAAAGCCCTCATATCCCACGTTAACGGATGAACAGACTTTTCATCCATCCCATTCTAGCCAGGTAGGGGTACCCCTTGAAGGGCGGTACTGATGTCTGAGTACTTAATGCCGCTAACATCCCCGCAGTCATGAACCGATTTGTCCTTTTCCGACAAAAGTCAGTTGAAAGAGTAAAAGAACTGGGCTCCAACCTGAATGAATTGAAGACGCTTGGTAGATGAACCGTTCACTTTGAATAGAGCCACGAAGATGATAGCACGACCAGCTATCGAAAGCGGTCGCATATAATAAACAGAAGTTATAAAGCTTCAAATCTTTTTTGTGACATATGTTAATGTTAAAATACTGAAAATAAAGGAAAATCAGTTTCTAACAAAACAGACTCATTTAAATTTTTTTCTACGATTGTGTTTTCCAGTTGCCCTACAATTAGAGAGAAAATGTAAAACTTTCACTCATCGGTACTCCCGACTCTTGTATTGATTCCATATCGAATATATCAAAAACAGAGGATGAAGTTGCTTTAATCGTACATTGCCTTTCTGTTGATATAAGGGAGAAAATCCACTTCCTTCCCATGTTTACCTCATAGAAAATATTCAGCTCCCTTTTATGATTCAACCACTAACTAAACTCACGTGTTTTCCCAAAACATAATTAACATTTCGCAAATTGTATCCTGAGGAATGTATCTTCATTATGAAGGGGTGCTCTCATGTAAGAATTGCTGTACTTCACAAGGTCGGTGTGAGGATGTAAATTAGGATGAGAATGAATGTTAAACCCAAATATTTTGTAATTTGTTCCCAGAAAAGCTTTGTATAACATTCTGAAAAAGAAGAAAACTCTTCTGACTTGATTTGCTCCCCTTCATTGTACTGAGATTGTAAATCACAAACAAAATATTTCCACTGAGACAGCGAAAATGATCATGATCAACAAAATGGAAGGAATTTGTATCACAACCAATTTGTGAAAGAAAGATTTTGGCTCTCTACTTTCCATGTTTATGAAAAAATTTTGAAATCATTCAGAAAACATATTAAGAAAGCAATCAATTACGAAATAAACTCTTCAAAAAATGTGTAGATCATGAAAAGAAGTCATTTTCAGACTGAAAGAAAAACTCGTCTCGAAATAACTTCTTTCATATGTTGTGGAATTGGCGTGGTGGTAGTGCGCCCGACTCACGATCAGAAGATCGTGGGTTCGATTCCTACCTCGACCAGATATTTTTATCCAGAGAATTTATCTGTTTGAAGCTGGGATGATTCTACAACCGTGTTAGGAATCACACGTTAAAAGGTAAGACCTCGTTAGTCCTTAGCTTGCACAAGTTTCTCCACTTCTGAGAGTTGTCGTTCGTATGGGGGAGGCAGCTGATTAACGGAAAAACAGATTTTAAACAGACAGACAGATATAAACATTGAGATACACGAAAAAAAAAGACTTTTTGAATAACTGTTTTTATATGAAAATTGAATTATACAAGAAACCCTTGTTTCTATTGAGTTTGTACTCGAAATATTCGTTTTGTAATTCAATCAGATATCATTCACTGGATTGCTACGTAATACAATAAATAAAATAGAAAAAAATTCACTTACAGAGAACACTGTCCTTCTTAATAATGGACATCCGATGTTTCGTAATGAGACAGTTGCCTTTTCACCTTTTCAGTACCAATCTTAATATTATCAAAAGTTTTTTCGAAAGTTATTCTTTTGCATGATTTGCACATCTTTGTAAATGGAAGTGATGGGTTCCTTTCTTTTTTTGAAAGGTTTCCAATTTTTTTCATATGAAGATGGGTAAATAGACAGCCAAAACGTTTTTTTTTTCGAAAAATTATTTCCATGTATTTTCCTTCCAACTCAATTTTTGAATAGTCTCATCACAGATTGAAGTGGAGTTGAAATTACCATGTCCAATATTTGAATTCATTTGTTGATGGTAAATTCAAATCAAATATGTGTCTGCTACAGATTATGTTCAATAATTTATGCCTCCCTTACTATATTTGTCGAGTTAAAATTATCTTTGCCTATATTGAAGTATTATAGCTGAAGGAGTTGAAAGCGTAGCTGCAAAATTCAAAAACCATGAAGAAATATTTTGGGAAAAAACTTTTTGGCTACCTATTTCTTCATCTCTATACATAGAAAGCAAGAAATGAATGAGTTCAGAATGAACTCTTTCACAGATAAGTGAAGATCATACATAGAATCAACTTTTAGATAGAAACTTAACAAAAATTATTCTGTCGATGATGAGTGCATTCGATGCATTCGCTAAATAGGTTTTGGGTTCATTTCACACCGTCATTATCTATGATCTTCAGGTTTTCAGTTATCGCATTATTTTTGCAGAAAATACATTGAAATTGATAGTGATGACTTATTCGAAGAAAATTCAGTCATTATCAGGAATTCTGTGGTATCCGTGGTAGTGGAGGAACGTGCTGATAACGTCCATCCACAAAGAAGGTACGCGGATGCTATGTGCTATTGTGGGGCTCCGTTTTGTGTTGTGTTAAATATTGAAATGTGGAGTGTCTAAAAAAGTGATGAATAAGTGGCCCCCTTTATTCACGCCGGTATCCAGGCCGTAGTGGTTCTGACCACGAAAAGGGGGCTATATATGTGGAAAAATACCATAAGGTCTCCCAAGCAGGAGGCGACTTCAAAAAATCAAACTATTTTTATGTTGAAAAAACTACTGCTTTTTATCATAGAAAGTTCGATAAAAAAGGGGTGGCAGTATTGTTCAGAGCAAGACCGCTGCATCCCCCCGACGAGGCTTCTGTCAATTCGATAGGAGCAGCTTGGACAAATGCGCCCTAGTGGGATGCAACATCCAACCAATTTAGAGAGACAGAGAGAGAGTCATTATCGTTTGCATTGGAAAAATGGTATATCAGTTCTGGAAAAAATCTTTCGAGATTTCTGCTGAGTGTGAATTTCTCGACAAAAGAAAGAAGGCAATCCTATTCAAAATCAACCCTTCATAAACTTTTTTTCAGATACAAAACAGAAGAGACGCTAATTCAAAACGACTATCTACGAACGTATATATATTTCCTGTACGAAAATCATATTTCCTTATGCAGCCTGCATTTCAAAGTCAAAATATAAAGTGAGAATCTCACAATAAAGTGTAGACCGTGGTCGAATGAAACGTGAAATACTAAGCGTTTCGTCTGCTATTATAACTTTTTCTTTCCTATATAGGATTGTTCCAGTTGATATGTCAAGAAGAGTACTTCGACCACGCCACTGAAGGTGACTGCCATGGTTGCAGTTGAAACGTTTGGAGATTATAACCTAAGAAGACCACGTCAAAACATGGAAGCCTCTCGAAACAAGTTTTCTCTTTTCTGTTGAAATAGTTGGGAAGCCTTCAATTCTCAATGGCCTTTCTATGGTAGTTCGTTGAATTAGGTATACAGGAAAGCAGTTTCATCGTATTGCATCACATGGTTTTTTTCTGGTTGGCCATGTTCTGCAATTGCGGTTTTCTGTAGTTGCATGAGAAGAAAACTCATGGTGGGTTCTTGTATCACGATGCTGAAGCTAGTTTTGGTAGTTTTGATGCCGATATAAGAACTTAACCTCTTGACTTCAGAGCACGTTTGATTTCTTGCAACTTGAAACGATTTGCCTGTAGAGTTTGGTTTGGTTGTCAAAGTTTTTCCACGAGAAGATATGGCTTATAAATCCAGGTATAATGATCAACAAGTGTTTTCATCATACCACGTTACTACCCTGGTTGGTGGTTAAAGTTCTTGTTGAGATATCATCATATCCTAGAATATTTTGAAAGCTTCAACATCTTGAGCGATAATCAATATGGCTTTTGAAAAAAAAGATCGATAGGCGACCTTTTATCGAATGTCACCTATATTAGAAATAGCGAAAACGGAATACATTGAGAGTCAGAAGATATTGCACTTGATTTTTTGAGGCTTTTTACCGTGTGTGGTATGGGGATTTGGTGGCCAAACTTCTATGCTATGGCTTATCGATGCAGTTTTGTGTATGGCTCTTCAGCTTTCTGGACATCGGCTGCGGATGCACATCTTCCCCGGCAGGAGGAGTTTGCGTATCCTAATGAGGATCTAGAAGTGATGTCAAATTGGGATGAAAGTAAGCAGGTTCCATTCAATACCACGAAAACTCAAGTATTGGTTTTCTCGAAGGAGCTACACATCTACAAACCGGATATAATAAATTGAGGACAGACAATTCGATGACATGAATTCGATGTATTCGATTAAAATAGACACCAATATATCTTGGCAGAATCATGTTACAGAAATTGCAAAGGCTGCCTCGCAAAAGCTTGAAACACTGTTCCGAACCAGAAAACTTCACACACCTCAGCAACTTTTGATGCTTCATGAAGCTCAGATCAGACCTCTTTTGGAGTATTGTTTCCATGTGTCGAGCTTCGCCCCTAGGCATACCCTGAAGCTGCTGGATTCCATCCAGAAATGAGCTATCTCTCTGATTGGAGACGCCAACATCTTTTGCAACCTTGATAATCTGGAACATCAAAAAAAAGTTGGAGATTTGTCTCTCTTCTATAAATATTTCCACGGAAAGTGTTCAAGTGACTTAGCGCATTTGATTCCACCAAGAGCGGAACATGTCATAAATACGCGACGGATTGTGACTACTCATAGTTTTTGAGTTCAACTCAGTACACCTAGAACTTCTCTGTTGACAAACTCTTTTATTTGGAGAACTACATTCATGTGGAATAAACTTCCTGAGAACGTTTTTCCAATTTGATTTAATCTTCAGCGATTCAGATCCAATGTAAATCGCTACTTTGGCAGAGGCACCACTCTCAGATGATCTTGTGGAATTTTCTGTGTGTTGTGTCCATAAAAGAAAAACATACTTTCACGGAAGGTGTTCAAGTGATTTGGTAAATTTAATTCCACCAAGATCGGTACATGCCAGAAATACGCGACAGACTGTGGCTGCTTATCATTTTGAGGTTCAACTTAGTATACATCGACCAGTATACATCAAGAAGTTACATATACAAAACTACGTTTATGTGGAATAAACATCCTAAGAATATTTTTACTAATGAGTTGAATCTCTAACGATTCAAAACCAACGTGAATCGCTACTTTGGCACAGGCATCGTTCGCACAGGCATCTCCTTGACGATTTGCTCAAAGTACTTGTGTTTCTTCCTTCAATTTTATTCAACGAATATTTGAAATACGAACTAAACTATAAAAGGTGACTTTCGTATAATTTGAACCGCCGAACGTAGAAAATAGTTGTTATAGAAAGATGAAGCATATTCCTCAATTTAATTTTTTGTTTTCTGTGTCACTCATATCAATGGAAATAACTACGTGCAAAATAAATGCTTTTCATTCATTCAACTATGTTCTGTCCCACTAATAGTCGTCAAAGACAGATGCTGTGTGATTTCTAGAATTTAAACAGATCACACTTTCTTCAGGACCATGTTTCAGAAATACTGAAAAACATTATTTCTATATTAACGTATGCCTGAGGATCAACAATAATTGAGCTTGTCAACATGGAGACAAAGTTTTCAACAAATTTGTGAGGATCCATTTCGACCCAATCTAGGAAAACCAATGAATGTATCAAATCTCCATGACTTGACTCTTTACGAAATCCCTTCGTAATGGGATTTATCCCGTGCATTTGACCCGGTGGTGATTTCCGTTTATCAAACCATCAAAAAGGATACACATTGGTGTAGTTCAGAAGAAATTCCACAGAGGCTTCCAGTGTTTCACAGAAGCAAATACCTTCTTGAAGAATGGAATAAGATATTCATGAATTTCAATACATGAACTGGGTCTCAATAGTGATGAAGCTGATTTCCACGATGATTTCATTCGATCAAATGGGTGAAGGGAGAATATGTTTTGGTATCTGGTTTCTTCAGGTTTTGTACACACTGCAGGTTATGCAGACATAATTCTATGAGGTATGAAGATATAGATATCACTGAGTATCAAAGACTTGAATGGAATTGACACCAATGACATCAGGTTTGCAGAAGGGATGATGGAGAAAATTGGGATGCAAGGAATAACTCAAAGTGGTAAGTTTCATAAGTTGAAAAATATTGGTAGGATAGAGTAGTTTGTTATTGAAAGCATATTATATGAACACATATTCAACAGATATCAAAATTCATATAACTCCTCATCATCTGAAGTGAAACAAAGAAATTTATGAACTGATGATGAACTCTGATGAACGTGTAACCTGCATTAGATTATCCAAAATTTTCAACAATATAACTGACTGGGGGTGAATTCTGGAAGTACAAACGGTGTTCGTTAGGAAAAAAGCTAATACGAACGCAGTTCGAACTAAAATGAAAATAAGTGCAGAAATTCACAACTATTCCATGCATAATTATTGAAACTTTACAATTGATATCTTCAATTCTCTCTATCATACAGGTGAAAAATCTCAGATGTAGAATAACAACATGATTTATGATTCAAAAGACAAGTCAATGGTAAATTGAGAGAAAAATATTTTTCAGGAGTCAATAATTTTTATGTTATTTCCAATGATACAAAATCATAATTTTCCATTAAAGTGTATTTTTGTTACCAAAAGTACAATTAGGTGGGAAAACAAGAGTATTCAACCCGAAACTCCGAAGCAGAAAAACTCTAGTACATGATTCACACATCTTCATGAAAAGTGCAATATGAATTTTTTTGCTTTCATTTTTTTTTTGGAAGTTTCCCAATTAGTTTTATGAGGAAGAAAAAACTGGAAGAGAGACTAGTTTTGCTACCATCAGTTTTAGGTATCAATTTGTGATTAGTATATTTCACACTAACAAATATATATTTTACCATGCAAGCAACTAAGATTAAAACAAGGTTGAAATGATTCCGTTTTCAATAATAGATACATTCAATTACATAATCATCTCAACGAATATTTGAATAGGACCTAATTAAGACACATTTACTCGATAGTAGCATTGTATCAACACTTTATTTTGTAATTGTTTCAGTTTCTATTAATATGTATACATTAGTTCAGTAAATATATGTATATTTGTTACTCTATGAATCTATGAATGACATAAGATATATAAGCATTATTCACATGATGTTTCATGATACCTGTTAGTTCATATTGTTAGTTAATTTTTTCATTGATATATTTGTATGTTTCACGTTAGATGATGAATAGACTCTATTTTATAATTTGAAAGGGTTACATTTTTAGACGTGACCAATTTTTGGGAAAGAAAGTTTCTGGCTTTCTACTACTCCATCTTGATACAGAAAAATGTGGGAATCTTCCAAAGAAAGGAAAGAAATCAATTTTAAAATAAATAACTGTATGTATAGGTATAGATCATGCAAAGAAGTAACTTTCAGACACAAACCTCGATGTGTACCAGTGAGTATGACAGGGTTCCATGTAAGTGAAATTTTTATTTTTCATTAGTGTATAGTGTAGAAACCCTGTGAATGGTATCTGATTTAATTTTATAACGAATGTTTGGAATACAAACTGAGTTGGAGAGTGTTTTCTGTATAATTCAGTGTTCATATAAAAGTATTTGATTCGAATGGATTTTCATTTCATGTAATTCAATGTTAATATGAAAGAAGCTGTTTCAGGAAGGCTTTTTCTTCCAGATTTGTGTCTGATGGTTACCTCTTTTCATGATCTACACATATATGTATACATTTACTTCTTTTAACATTGATTACTTCTTTTCTTTCTTTGAAAGATTCTCACATTTTTTTGTATCAAGATGGAGTAGTAGAAAACCAAAAACTTTCTTTCGCAACTCTATTTTCATTATTATATGATTTTATGAACTACCAAAATCATATTTTTAGAATAAAATTGCAATTTGAGTTTTTATGTTTTTATAACTTATGAATTGTCACTATCCTGTGATATTTTTGTCTGACTGTAGTTTAAATTTAGTTTCAATTGTTATGCATATTTTATGATTTATTCTTCAGACACCTTATATCCTACTTTTTGTTGACTCATAAAATTGGTTTGTATTCTATTCCTTTTTACTGCCAACCCTTCTGTTGAGCCGCCCCTGGAGAAAGCAGACCTGGAGAAGATGGATAGGAAGTGATGGAAGGTAATCAATGGATATGCTATTTGTACACCGGACGTTGAATGTATTAGAGCTAACGCTTTGAATATTTATAAAGCGTTTTTGTTGGCATTGAATTAGGAGTTTGTTGGGATGGGATATTCGAATCAACAGATTGGTATCAGAAGGTGAGGAAGTTCTATCTTGATTCAACAAGCACAAGGAAATTTCACATCTCACTATTTGAGACTATATAATATTGATTTTCATTGGGGAGTTTGATCCTTTTCACTTACATAAATGTTTTGTTTCATTCAAGTACAGAAATTAAAAATCCTGGCAGGTGTGAAACATGAATGATAATTTATTGTGACCCCTGTTATGATTGTTGGGTACTTAAATATTTTAAAGGAATATGTGATTGAAATATATGTTTTACTGCATTATTTTGTATGAAAATTTGATTGAAATTGATCAGTGACTAATTTAAAAATATTATGTGCTTTGAATATATATAGGGATAGGTATCAAATTATTCATGATAGCTATATTGCAACTAGTCAACAATAATAGAAATATCGTGGAAAATAGACAAAAAGTGTGTTTTTATAGTATTCCCTCAGTAAATGTCTTTGGACTTGAATTTTTGTTCTCATTTATTTGTTGGTTGATCGATTCATCTGTAAAATTTTTGTGCCGAATAGTATTCGTAAATATTAATTTTTTTCTCTCAAATCAAGTTTATTGGCTGAATAACTAGAAGTTTCAAAAAGAACGTTTGTTTGAAAGTATACTTATTGAAGACACAATGTTCAACTATATGAACAAAGTACGTATCTTGACTTGACTCTTAGTTTTTGAAATCTATGGTGCTTCGAAATGACACCGCAGATCCGGCGCCAGATATACTTACATCGCGTATTCTTTGATATTTTACTGACATCCAGAATAATGTTCCGATTCGAATTGAAAAAGTCTTTTATTATATCAATAATTTTGGATTAAGATATTGAGATTTCTGGATATCATATACAGTGTGACCCATTTTTAATGGGAACACCCCCTAAAATTTTAAGTTGTAAATCGATTTTAATAACTTTTTTTTAAAAATGTCAAGTACTAAAAGGTCTACCTTGGGACAAAATTTAAAATATTTTTTGAAGTTTCAGAGCATACTACGATATTTTTTCTTAGTCGAAAATCGGGATTTTTTGTTAGCGATTTTTTTATTGAAAAGATCACTAAGCCACTGGATTCAGAGTACCTCTAAATAGGTGTGATCAAAATTTCATGAGAAAATATTCCTTATTAACAAAGTTATGACAACTCTAAAATTCGAAAACTCACACAGATAACAGTCACAATATATCATTTTTTTAATGATTTTAACAATAAAGTGCCGCCAGATGAAACAAAAAACAAATAGGGTAAATATTTTTAATGAGAATAACGGAATTACATTCATACAATTCAACTAACAATGAAGCAAAAAATTTTAATGAACGTAACTAATAACTAATTATTGAAATGTTTCGATTCAGTACAACAATTAATTCTAACTCTCATTCTAGTAGCCTCTACTAATCCACCATGTACATCGGATACATGCTTACGAAAGTTTCTGATTACGTTCCATAGTTCTTGAGGACTAATATCTGCACAAACCAGTCGAATTCTTGCAAAAAAAATCATTTCTATCTCTTAACATATAACATTTTAAATTTTGTTCCAAGGTAGACCTTTTAGTACTTGACATTTGAAAAAAAGTTATTAAAATCGATTTACAACTTAAAATTTTAGGGGGGTGTTTCCATTAAAAATTGGTCACACTGTATATATATAATTGGACCAAATATTAACTTCTTCATTTATATCAAGACATTCAATAAACTTTATATTTGTATGATTTCCTGGACAAGATGTCACACAGGTAGCTATAGCTGTCTCTGTGGTGATTTTGATATTTTCTTGTAAACACAAGATCTATCAATCTTAGAAGCGGCTTGCTTCTGCTGATGGCTCCATGCATTTGTATCTCTCCTTCTTTTTTTTTGGTAACCAAGTGCTACCCATCCTTACACTTGGCTGCACCAAACTAATAATGAGCCAAAAGTCCGAAACACGTGTCTATGGTTTGTTAATTTCTTGAGTGCTATGTCCAATTATTAACTTCTTCATTTATATCAAGACACTCAATGAATATAAATAT
>WOGP01004269.1:0-14203 GCA_015342065.1 Leptinotarsa undecemlineata | reverse complement strand
TTCTGATTATTGGAGTCCTTGGTGGAATGATGTCCTCTCTACTCTCGAATCTTAAAATCATACCGGCTTGCCGCACTAAGGCAGACATCTTAGCCGCCCACTGCGCTTGCTCAGGGCACATGATTCTCGGACCCAATATCACTTACCTCACGGTGTGGGGAGTGGTCATTGGTTGATAATGCTGGCGCGCCCTCCCGAATGTATCGGAGCTTCGGGGGATAGGGCCTGACTACGGCACACTACGGTGAAAAAAAAAAATATATTGCTTTACCAGAAAAATAAAGTTGAGCGACCTTCTAAGAGAATTGTACCACATACTTCAGTTCAAAATAATATTGACAGTTTTATGTTCCAGTCATTACGTCAAAAAAAAGGAGTAACAACTATGAAAAACTCATCACTCATAGTAACGTAACTAATCATATAATAAATGATAGTTCTGTAACTCTGTGATTAAATGCATGACAAACAAATATTTCTGCGAAATTTTTGTACAAGAAATATTGAGGGTAAAGAGTTGAACAAACTATCATTAGAATGACAATGTTTCATTGTCATCATTTAATGATAGAGCTAGAAAAATTTGTCATCTCATGAATTGAATGAAATATTGTCATCTAACATACAATCTCTCTCAAATCTGGTCAATTTTCTTTTGAAAATAATTTAATTTTTGTATTGTTTCAAGCAACATTCATTTTGAAAACAGGGTGTTTCCTAACTACGATACAAATACCTGGAGTATTCCTCATGACATTGCAATTGTTAATTATTCAATTCCTCATAAATCATTCACATCTAGTACAGGAATTTTATAAACAAGACCCTTCAGATGACCCCATATATAAAAATCTAGGTGATTCATATCAGGACTACGAGCTGGCCAATGTTTAGGTCTTGAACTTCTAATCCAACGATTAGGGTAGGTGATGTTGAGATGGTGACGAGCAAGAACACTAAAATGTGCTGTGCATAAACCACATGCTGCCTTTTAAAAGTACCGGCAGTTCTACTGAATTTTTATTAAGATGTCAGCCATGTCAGCATTAATCACTGCTAATTGACAACTCTGACTCAACACTATCACTGTCATCTAATCTCCAAAGCATCTGTTCATGATATGCAAAATAGCTTAATTTTTTTTTTCTCTAAAACGAAGCTAGATATGAAGAAAACACAAGCAGCGAAAAAGTTGTATTTTTAATTGATTAATCTGAAGAAATGAACAAATACAAGTGAGTGGCCTATTTTTCCCCAATTTTGTTGGCTGTGGTGTCCACTGAGACTCCACTGGACCTAATATTTCAATTTAATTAAGGCTACTTCAAATAACCTTAATGAATTTCAACCAAATCGGTGTAAGGATATTTGTGATATTTTATAAATCCCTTTTTTTTTATTTCAACACCCTGTATCTCAGAAGCGACGCAACTCTCGACATTTTTTCAACAGCCTAATGAATCACCCTCTAAAGTTCCTTACCGTAGTCAGGAATCACCCTGTATATCACAGTTGGATCTCAATAAAAATTTATAGGATTCATATTCACCGTTGCGAGTTTGATCTTCCCTAGAAACACAATAAACAGAGGTGGTCCTTTTCATTTTCATCGCATCTTCGCTCATTGGAGGCTTCTCAAGCAAATCCTTCAGCTTACCCAGATGACTTATCTCTTTGTTGATCCAATTTATCTGATACTCTCTCTCCTTATCAGCATAGCTTACCAAATAATCGCCATCACCGATTGTGGAATATTTCTGCTCTACTATTTTCTCAGACACAGTCTTGTCTTGCTTCCAGTTCTGGTAGGATTTTGGAGTCGAACTTGAATCGAAATGTTTCTCGAGACCGGCATCGTTATTGGAGGCAGATACGCCCTCTGTAGTTTGCCTTCGATATTGAGATACAGAAAACTCGTTGTTGGTAAGAGTAAACAAGTTTTTTCTCATATCTCTGGCTTCCACGGGAATAATTTCAGTGGGACTGGAGAATTCCTCTTTGGCAGACGCATGTGGAGGAATGTTTTCATTGAAAGTTTTGATTTGTAGGGTTTTCTTTCTAGGAGAAATGTTCACTCTACTTGCTAGATGCCGGGAGCTTGCTTCAGATGAATCGGTACTCTGCGGCATTACTTTGTTCTGGGGAATGCTTTGGGAATCCTTCGTGCAAGTTTTTTTGGGGAAAAACAGTTCGGAACTCGTGCTGGATTCCTCCAAATACTTTGATTCTGTGATTTTTCTAATAATTTTTTTCGCATACCTCTTTTTAGTAGTCGGGTCGTATTTTCTGGACCTCAGCAGCTTCTGCAGGATGTAGACGCTCTTCGCGATATCAGCTCCTAGGTTTTCAGGTTTGCTTGTTGAAACAGCTTCTGCGAGATCAACATCCGAGGACGATTGAGAAACTACTTCACTAGCACGATTTTGTTGCACGCTTGAATCGGGTTTCACGAATTCGAAACTATCACACTTGGAGGCTTCGATATCTGTTACTGTTTGGGTGCTACAGGTATTTTTTTCATCGCTATGATGTTCAAGAAACTGCATGGATTGGTTCCGATACTGTTGGGTGTCCACCGCAATTTCAGTCAGTTCCTTCTCGGAAACGTAGTCAGTTTGAATTCCCACAGACAAGTGCTCCGTTTGGGTCTGAATTTGTTTGCAACTTGCCACTGATGGACTAGTAACACATTCTACGTACACTGGCTTTGTAAGGCACAAATTCACCACTCTTTTACTTTGCTTTATGTTTCTCATTCTATCACAATCTCCTCCACGTGAAGTACCGGATTGTACGGGATCAGTCACAGTATCCTTTTCTTCACAACTTTTTTTGCTCAACAACTGTTTCACGGGTTTATCACGATTTTTCATGACTGGTGTGTCGGAAATCTTTTCGGACTCACTACCGATAACTTCGACAATGTTGGGTGTTGACTGAGCTTCGGGCAGTCCGATTTTCTTTTTCAAATGCGATAAGGTGCTTTTGAAACTCAAAATTTTATTCGAAGTACTGCTGGAACTGGAACTAGGAGTCAAAATTCTATCCACCACTCTACCGGTTGTTCCTAGACTTGTACTGCTAGATGAATATGCTACTTCCTTCTTTTCTTCAGGTAAGGAGGACGAAGTTGAGAAGCCCTTGGCTCCTGAACTGTTTCCTTCTGAAGAGCTGGAGCAGGGATAAACGACTAACTTGACGTCACTACTCCCACTGCTTTTGGGTGTTTCATGGTGACCAGTAGGTTGAGCGGAATCAAAAGCCACCTGTTTCTGTTTCAGCTCTGTCAGTATGGGGAGGGAGCAACTTTTGTGGATCTTCCCAGCTGCACAATTGCTGTATCCAATATCAGCTCCACTGTCCCATTCTAGTTTGCGATTTGACAAGACGCTACTGGTACGAGATGAGTCGCCAAGTTCGCTTGGTTTTGCTTCGTCCAAATTGGTTATAACAAGATCAACATTTGTGTTGATGACAATTTCTGGAACCTCAATTTCCGCATCATCTTTGATTTCAGGAAGATAAGATACCGATGTACCAGAGAAATACTTTGGCAAGTCCTTATTTTGGGAGAACTTTCTGTAATAATCCAACACGTACTTGGTGGAAGAGTCCTCTTCACTCTTTGCATCAGAGTCCATGTTGGGTCATAATTTGTTGCTGGAAAAATAATGTAGGTAATAGATGATTCGAAGTTGTTGAATTATAGAATTGAAGTGCATTTATGACAGAAAATTTGACAAATATTTTTGAAATTGTAGTAACTGACAACAAATATCCTAACCTACGTTCACAAATTGGAAGTCCAGACCAGACAAAGTATCAGAGATCAGAGGTGGTATAATTTTAGATGAAAGGCCACAAATACACATATTACGATTAATAAGTATTAATGGCCAGCTGAATCAAAAAATATATACCTACCTATACCATAAACCTAATATTAAAAGTCAGTACAGACTAAAAATTCAAACATTTTTGAAATCCCAGTCGGACAATAACAAATAAAACGCAGACCAATGAAAATTAAGCATTTCAATCGTAGGTTGGAGGTATAGAACTATAATTTAGTTATACTCTCTCTAAGTTATAGTTCTGTGGTTGAAGGGAATGTTCCGAAAATAATAACGTAGTGGGCGACATCTGCATTTTCATTCAAATAAATGATTTTTGTGGCCCTCAGATATCTGAAACAGTGAATGGAATGTCTCTTAACCTTTTTTTTTCATAATATTCAATCGTTGTTATCTCATAAACTTTCAGAAAAACTCTGCTACCAGCATAACGATTTACTAATAAACGTAGAAAAATTACTTTGAATTTCCACCTACTGTTCTAATAAAACGATAAATACCATCGCAAGAAAGCTTCGGATACTTTAATTTTGACAACTGAAAGGACCGCTCTGTGAAAATTTTGAACTAGTGAATCGAACCCTTGGTCAGAATAATAAATGTCGCACAAACAAAATATTTAGGACTGACAGTCATGCTTGCACGAATTTCGCTTAATTTCTGCGAAGAAGTTGCTGCGATAAATATCGCAAAAAATTTGAGATATTTGAATTTAATTGCGAATCGGATAAATCACGGAATTACGAAACATGTGTGACATGTGACGAATGTCATCTCTCATCATTGTTTTAATATTAATGACTAGACAATGATAAAAGAACAAGCACAACTTAATGCTAAAATCTTTTAGCGTTATACTTGTGATGAAAGTATAAAATGTATTATTCTGCAGTCCCTGTTTCACTATGGCTCACTCTCCCGTACCCTCAAGTCACAACCCTAAAGTCAAATAAAATCTTATACTGTCATATACTAATTTGTTGTATTCATGTGTGAATATTGAAAAGAGTGGAACTTCATGTAGTCTTCCTTCGATTGGTTTTATTCAAGAAACATTAATTTCATTGAAGATGCACTTGCGAAAGAAATCTAACAGCGGATTTCTTGTTCTTCATACTAACGTTGATTTTTTCCTTCTTCTCTTCCTCATCTTCATTCACAGGAGTTGATCGTTTACCGTTTAGCATTACCCTCGTGATATATATCTTACGAGCTGCAACCAGGGGGGCCACGTCTTTAGAGAACAGTCTCGGCGGTTTTATTTCAAACCATACATTCTCGCTCAACTCTGACTTGTTCTCTGAGGCGTTCAAATCTCTTTTGGTGCCTTCGACATAACAGAAACTTTTCTCTGTGAAGAAATAATGAATTAGGTATTATCGGTTTTTGATAGGCAGATTAGTATAAGATATGTAAATCACATATAAACTAAACAAGCCAAAAATTCAGCCACAATTAACAATTCGATATATAAATTACATATAATTAAACAAGGCGAAGCTGCAGCTACTATTAACAATCAAACTGTTGAATTTGTAAATATTACCTATGTAGGAATCTTCATCCTCAGTACAATAACAAGGTCTCAAATATGTGTGTTCGATATCTTGGTCAGTGAAATTAATAGTTGGGGTCCTCATGACTGAAAATTTTGAATTATCACCTGAAGAAAAACTTTGAAACCGTCAAACACTGCTGTCAAAAATGACGTTTGTTGGAAAATTTCAAAACATATGACATTTGAAACAATAAGGAAAATGTATAAAATTTATATTTGTCTCAAATATTTTTTTCGGGTCTTTATTATCGTTACACTATAATTGAAAGGCATTTTTTGAAATTAGCTTATATGTAAACCCTTAATAATAAGGGAGGGAAATTCAAACTGACAAAACGCGTCACCATTGGTCGAAACGAAATGTGTCGTCAGATGACACAACATTGGAATAATCATCATTGGTATCACAGAACTATAACTCAAAGTTATAGTTCTGTGACAGGTATTCATACTATTATTAATAGTGTTTGTGACAAATATAGTTTAAAACCATATCTCTGTGGTGATTTTTATTTTCTATTGAATCTAGATATTAGTGAATCAAGAACAATGACTGAAACTGATTTTGCCGAAGCACTATCGGACACTTTACCGAAAATAGATGCATTTATGATGACAGCATATTTCGCATCAAATCCTGATTTTCACGTATGCAGAGATCAAAGGAGTGGAAGCAGCAAAATAATTATTATGTTACATGATATATCTTAGTCCATAACATAGATTTTTATTAATAAATGCACAGTAATTTATAATATACCAAAACATAATCTATACATTACCATTTGTCATTAAAATTGTTCCAATATTCCTATTTTACATCTATATCATTTTTATCATCCTTTTTGGGTATTTTTTACATTTCACAATCTGAAAAAACAAAAATTATAATGGAGGATTTTATACAAGTGTAGAAAGGGCAAACTTTTTAGTTTACTCTCGATAGTTACTGTATAAAATGAAAGTATTTTTCAAAAAGAATAATGTTCTATTTATCAGTGCTAAGAAATAATACAATACTTATCTTTACGTTCGAACTCAGAGTAATAAAAAATAATCATTACTCTGAGGTTTCGGAGGCCAAAATATGCCTTCGTCTTCAGAAATGGAGAAAAAAAATTCAAAGATGTTTGCAGTTATTCCTTATGATTATTTATTCCTCAACTTCTTCGACAGATGTCAAAAAAAATTACTTTCGTTGAATATCTATATCATACTCATTTATATGTAAAATTATATTATTAAAATTCACTCAAGTATGATAAATTTATTTACTTTTTGTAAATATATAATGATTCAATGTATATTGTAAATTGATATTCCGGCTTAGATGAACAATTTTTTTCGAGTACTAAGTACTTGTTTATTTCACATCTGAAACAGAATCTTACAGTGATTGAGTAGTTGACTATGTCCAAGTAAAACGAGATAGAGACATATGTGTGATTAATGTTACAGTTCTGTGGTTTTATGTTCCATGTCATATGTCATATTAACTTTGTTATGTACAGAGGATATCGGTGTTATGTAGTTGTAGTGATTTATATTCAAAAATAGAAATCACTGCAGCAGTTTGTCGTATCTGATCATTATTACGCCTTGGCCAAAGACGAAACGGACTGGTTTAAATTTGACGACAGTCGTGTCACTTGTTCTAGCGACGTCTTAATTTATTGGAGACACCCTACATTTTGTTTCATGAAAGAGAGGACATTAGTAGATCAAGATCTTCAGATGATGTGGTGCTGCAGGTTTTATCGCGTTTTCCTGCAGCTGAAAAAGCAAATGCGCCATTGGAATCAATGAAGTCACCCCGCAGCGCCAATTAATTTTTGTTCTTTCATAATATCATGATTTGTTACATTCTTCTTTAATATATTTGAAATATAACGTTCTCCATTTCATGCACAAATAACACGTTATGGATCCAGTTAAGTTAGTATCAGCCAAGAAGTAATTCTCTAGACCTGCACAACTGGAAGTTGAACAAAATGGAAAGTTATATGAATCAATATCTACTTCAGTTCAATAAGCTAATCAGAGAATTTAAGAAATTTGGAGCTAATGTAGAAGATTGCAATGCCATATTGATGATTGAAAATACATGTTGAACTGGTAATAAATAAACTGGTGCCATAATTTCATTCCTATCAGAGATCATGTGGATTGATAAATATGCAGAATGTGTTTATAGAAAAAATTAATATATATTTACATTTGCTTCATTGAAGTTCACACATAATTTTCATAGCATTAAGAAATCAATCAAAATTAGAAACAAATTAGATTCACTGAAGTACCTCTACAATAGACATCTATTTATATATAATTCAGGAAAGATTGTATTTTTTCAACAAATTTTCACATAGTACACTTTCATTATTGTTACTTTTTTGATGTTGCAAAATCAGTATGAACAACACAAAACAGGCGTTTAGGTGCTCTAGAAATGTCCTTGGCTTTTATAAACTTCATGCTAGTACTAATTGATAGTTTTGATTTTTCCAATAACACTGGAGGTTACTTGTTACTATGCAGGTGTAGCATGCTTACATCAGCCTGAAACAATACAAATATACATCATTGCCAATAAAATAGTTACTTGAATATACAGCACAATCTTCATATTGAACAGAGATAATAGTTTCATTCCATTACAAGTAATAGCATAACATTTCTGTCGAACATCATGCTCAGGTGTAATTTGAGCTTTAATTGTTATTTGTGCATGGAATGGAGAACGTTATATTTTAAATAAACATCAAAATACGGCAGTGGTTTGCTTTTTCATTTTTAAATATATACTACATAATAAAATAAATGTGACAATGACATGGAACATAAAACCATAGAACTGTATTGATAAGGTTGACAACTGTACATTCCACAGAACTATATCTAAGTTATAGTTCTGTGATACATTGTGAGATATTTCCTGCTTCTTTTTGGGAAAGAAAGTTTTTGGCTTTCTACTACTCCATCTTGATACAAAAAAAGGATAAGGAAATCTTCCAAAGAAAGGAATGAAGTAATCAATTTGAAAATACGTAACTCTATACATGGATGTGTAGATCATGCAAAGAAGTAACTATCAGACACAAACTGCTTCTTCTTGAGATTCCTCCATATTTTCAGGAAGATGATTACTTGACGTTGGTCTCCTGCAGAGGCGGCCTTAGGGGATGGCGAACGGGGCAATCGCCCTGGGCCTCGCGCAGCAACCCAAGTAAATTTAAAAAAATACAGATTAAAATAAAGTTAGTTAATTAATTCATTCATTCAAAACATAATTCTAAAATTCATTATGTAGTAATATAAACTAATATTTATATGAGTTTTATAATATAAATATTTCCCAGAACTAATCTTACCTATGCCCTCAAATTACCAATTTGAATACCTGCCATATTTAGTTTACCTGAAACAGTTCGGTAGGAAACAAAGTTAGTTGTTATAATATTAGCTAGTTTAAGTAATCGAGTTTCTTAGATTACATGTTTTGTTACAACTGGTTAATTATTCAAAAATACACTTAGGTACAATACAATATTTGTAAGCAGGTTTTCTAGCTTCTTTCATGATCTGAATGGCAACTGAAATCGAAAATAAGTATGAACTGAAATACTGAGAGTAAACAAACACGGAACGTGTCATGTGACTTCATTGAAATAGCACGCTAAATGGTGAAGTTTGAAGGGCTCGAATTTATTCAATGTTTTTAATTTCAATTTGAAAAATAATTTGAGTATTTTCAAGCCTATTCATATTTTTTTCTATGTTATAAATATGTAAATGATTGATTCAAGACATAAAAAAATCATGCATATTCCCTACAGGTATTGGTAGAGATACAGGTAGCCAGGTATATAGATGGACAGGTATTGAGTTGGACAGGTATATAGACAATGACGTCACTAAACAGGTACTAGTGCGAGACATATAAATAGATGCATTATGTTTAAAGTTAAGCAGTTATCGAGTTATTGTAGACGGTACGTTCTGGCAAGTAATTTGTGTAACTATGGAATCCATAAGTGAAGGTTATAATCGAGAGGATGGAAAAGGTTATGCAGCGAGTGACAAATCAACATCCGTCGAAGGTTCGAGACCTGGAAGTTCTCATGGCATCAGAGCATTTAGATCTATATCCAATTCTGGTTCACCCCGATCAAGATCGCGTTCTGGCTCATCAAGATCGCTTTCTAGTTCATCAAGTTCTAGCTCATCAAGTTCTAGCTCTTCAAGATCACGTTCTTGCTCATCAAGTTCTAGCTCATCAAGATCAAGTTCTGGCTCATCAAGATCACGTTCTGGGTCATTAAGATCACGTTCTGGCTCATCAAGATCACGTTCCGGATCAGCAAAATCTAGATCTAGGTCACGTTCTGAGTCCGTTAAATTGGGGCCAGAGTCTAGAAAATCGAAGTCAGGAAATGGAGCTAGAAGAGGTCGTAAACGTGTTCTGCTATCAGATTCGGAGGATGAAGGAGCATTATCAGATTTTGTAGCTATGTTGGAAAGGAAAGGGGAAGAGGGCTCTAAGAGAAGAAATAGGGAAACCATCAATATTATTAATGACAATAATAATATCATAGCTGAACTACTTGGTAACATGAGAAATGCAGCAGAGGAAGACCGGAAATTGAACCAGATGATGAAACCAGCCACAAAAAAAATTAGAATGTTGACCAATGTGATGTCTCAATTGACAAAACCTGATTTGCAACTAGAATTCATGGAACACAATGTGCTGAATGTTCTTGCCGATTGGCTGGCTCCATTGCCCGATAGATCAATGCCTTCTATGCAAATCAGGGAAGCTCTTTTAAAGCTTTTATCGGATTTTCCCAAAGTCGACCAATCAACTCTAAAACAGTCGGGTATCGGACAAGCTGTGATGTACTTGTATAGGCACCCAAAAGAAACTGAAGAGAACAGACAGAGGGCCGAACGATTAATCTGTAAATGGTCTATATTCAATTCGTCTACAGATTTGACAGCTTTAAACAAAGAGGAGAGATTCCAGAGAGACTATGAGCAAAGGGGAGCAAAGAGATGGAAATCGGATGTGCAGACAGCCCAAGAAGGGAATGAAAATAATCAAGCATTGATTAGGTTAGGACAGCCTCTCGGACCTGGAGAAAAAGTTTGCGATGCCAGAGCAAGTGTTCCTGTACCCTCCAGTAAGGTTTACGTGAACAGACCTAAATGGCAGTCCGACGTTGATATCAGTAGCAAAACTAAAAAGGGGGTCAACAAGTTTGAGAAGTGTTACAAAAATTTCTTGAATTGCAAGAGACTGAAGAAAACTAGGAAAGCTGTCGAAATATCGATGGAAGGAAAAAAATTAGCATTATAAATTCATTTTATATTTTCAGTGATATATATTATTTTCTCATTGTTATAATATTGAATGATAACGGAAGCCTAGTTTGAGCAGTTGTTGTTATTCTACTTATTTGAGTAGTTATCCTTCATACATTGAAAGTATAAAAGTACATATGAAAATATTTTTGCTTCAAAAGGATTTTTTTTTTCATAAAATGTGTGCCTTTGTGAAAAACTGTTCCTAATCTATACATGGTATATTATTGTGAATAATTATAATTGCCCATTACTGATCTTTAGGCAACCAGTAGTGCAAGGTAATCTACTGGCATACTGTGATTAGACTTCTTAATAAATAGTTAATTTGGTTTTGTTATATTCTCTCTATAAACATGTAAATTTCATGAGATTATTTTCAAAAAGTATTGACCAGTTCCATTCAATGTATGAAGTAATAATATAGAGACACATTTCCCACTGAGTAGTGTTTATTTTTTCATGGAGGGATTGTGAGAAACAGTATTACATTTTGATACTACGGAATTTGAGTAGGGAATGAATGTTAACTATTGCCATAGAATTGAGTTCGGATTGATTAGTTGATGAAGTTTACGTGGACGTCATCTAGTATTTAACAGCTGAACTTATGGGAATGAAGAGGGAATAGAAGGTGGCAGTGGAATGTTTTCAAGTCGGGAGTAAATAGTTTATACCTTCACATGAAGATGACAAAAGTGTCAAATTGAATTTTTTCTCACCTTGGCATTTTTTAAATCACAACTGATTGGACCAAACCACAATATGTGGAATATTGTGGAACTGTACTGTATCACAACTCCCTCTCCTACTAACCCTTAATTATTTTAGTACTGTTGAGTCACTGGGAAAACTGTATTCTTTTTTAGTACTCTAATTGGTTTGTTTACCAAATAATATGAGATTTACTGGATTGTATCATTTTATATTTCTAGAACAGAAATATATTGAGTTATTATTGTTATTAAACTTTGGGATGAGATAATTGTCTAAATATTAATTGGTTAATGATGGAGTTTTCGCAGCCGCCATCTAGTGTTTATCAGCTGAACTTACCGGAATAAAGATCCAATAGAAATGTAGAAATTTTCGTAAAAGTGGAATGTTTTTAATCGGAAGAAAATAGTTTATACCTTCACAAACAGATAGCAAATGTAATGTCAAATTAATTTTTGTCTACTAATGGCTTTTTTTTTGTGAAATCACCCCCGAAATCCTTGGACAATGCCCGAATACCGAAACTCTTTTTATAATATACGGAATATCGTGAAACTATACTATAATGAAAGTCTCTTTCGTAACCCATAGTATTTTCAGTACACTAGCACACAGTTTACTAGCTTGTATAATCTTTTTTTTTTATTAGAGAAATATTGATATAGTGATGTAGACTTTCACGGCTGGCGTTAATGTTTTGGTTTCCAAAGGTTGACGTATCAACTGCCGCAGTTGCAGTTGATACGTCAAGAAGAGTACTTCGACCACTCCAGTGAAGATGACTGCTGCACTTGCAGTTGAAACATTTGCAAATTATAACCAAAGAAAATCCCGGCAAAATCCGGAAACCAACTGCAACAGAGAAATATCGAGTGGATAATTTATTAAATTTGAAGATGAGATAATCGTCTTAATATTAACTAGTTGAATGAAGTTTAGGCGTTTGCCATCTAGTGTTCACCAGCTGAACTTATGGGAATATAGATCCAATACGAATGTAGAAATCTTTATGGCGGTAAAATATTTTTATTTTTCTCAGGATATATAGTTCATACCTTAACAAAGAGATGGCAGACTTGTGACAAATTATTTTTCCCGTGGTTGTGAAGAAAATGGGTATTACAAATGATATGCTATTCACTGACTTGTGTTATTTTTCATTCCTGAAACAGAGAAATATCAAGTTACTATTGTTATTAAATTATAAGATGACATTGTCTAAATATTAATTAGTTGATTGGTCAAGTTTTCCGGGACGCCATCTAGTGTTCAACAGCCGAACTTATTGAAAAAAGATTCAATGGAAATGTAGAAATCTTTATGGTAGTAGAATGTTTTTGTCGGGATATATAGTTCTCACCTTCACAAACAGATGGCAGAAGAGGTGTCAAATTATTTTTCCCCATATTTTTTTTTGCAATCACACCTCGATTACCTAAAGTTCTGTTTGTTGATGGTATCATTGATGTAGAGTTTATAAATGCCTCACTCTAACCTTAGTCACAGATTCTTCCGGTACAGGTGTCTCTTGACTTACCTCGTATACGCATCATCAAATTCCAGGAACTCCTTCTCCAACACTACAAAAGTCATTCACAGAACAATCCAGTTATTTCAAAAACAAGTAGTTCCGAATATTGATTATTTTTCACGTTCAGAATGAAACCTGACAACTATAAATGTAAATTAAAGTCAGTGGTGAAATGAAAAAGTGGATTATTGTGTGACAATTTCTTAAAATAATTATTATTTTCCATCTATACTTTGGGCTCCCTTCTTATACCACCAAATAAAACGAGCATAAAAAAGAATCAACAATTGGTTTTATTTATAACCTCAATAAAATGGTACAGCGGGAAAATCGGACAACCAAAAACGAAAATGACGGAAAAACATCTGCTGAAAATACAAGTAAAATGTATTTAAAAAAATTCCTGATCAAAAATAAATAATATTTGATTACGACACATCTGATATTGATCACAACGCGACAATTAAATAATTCAACAGCCTGAAGTACTAGTCAATTTGGAAGGTCACAGATACGCCAAACCGCTGGAGGCGGCGTGCGCCATCAAAGTGTTGGCCGCCTGCTGCGTTTCCAGTAGGATCCTCGTCTCATCCATCCACTGCTTTGCTACGCACCTCGGAGCACCCTTCAGGAGGTTCATGTACCTCAATGTTTGCGCAAAGTCTCCCCGATCCAACCAGTATCTGTGCAAGTTAATTTTTATGAGATGCGATAATTACAGTTGTGCACAATTGAAATTAGAAATGCAGTTAACCATATAAGCCAAAATTCTCATTTTTATATTTCAAAGTACTTTTGAAATAGAAATTTCAACACTATATTCAATTTTTAGAAATTTGAATAATTCTTTAGAGGGAAAAACTGTTGTAATTTTTTCTTATAACAGTAAGAATAATTGTTTATACTATCATTTATAGGTGCCACCAACTCAATAATTTATTGCCTATTCTACAAAACACAGCCTTACTTTTGACGAGTAGACCTCCGAAGGGGTATAATTTTCTAGTAAGAAACGATAAGTACTCGCACGGGTCGGACCTATTTTCACGACCTCCGTTTCAAAATGTACTATGAATGTTGTGAAACAAAATTAACATCAGCAGCAGTATGTGTAAAATGTGGTAAAATATTCCATAGAAGCTGCCTAGATAGAAAAAAACACGAAAAAATCGATGACTG
>WOGP01004268.1:0-14203 GCA_015342065.1 Leptinotarsa undecemlineata | reverse complement strand
AATTCTGTTTAAATGGTTCCTACCGAAAATCTGATTTATTATTGAGGATTATGGAAATGAGGCCAGTTTTTCTACCACCTACTAGATTTTTATTTATGTATGGCTTTATGATAAAACGCGTAGTTTACTGGGTTGAAATTAAATGATTTCATATGAACTAATTCATAACAATGATAAATGTTCATTTCAAAGGTAATGAACTTTTTTTTATAAAATCAGATGAAGAAATTTGTGATTTATTCGGATTTATTCGGATTACAAGAGGTACGGTTTATGAGGTCCGATATAAATAATTTTCGATTAGCAATCATGATTTCATTCAAAATTGGTATCTAGGGTCTTTGTGAACCGACATTATGAAAGGGGATATTTTGGATGTTTTTAATGATCATTTTTTGATCTTATTCTCATAAATAAAGTTTTTGGAACTAGGTTTCTATTATTTCATTACTTGACATATCCCAACCAAAAAAAAGTATATAAAATGACAACCGTCATTTCTTGTTGAATATTGTCAGTATGCAACGCGAGAGCCTCGTGCAAAGAAAAAAAAACCAAAGCGGAAATCATATTCTTTGTGTAACGTAAGTTAGTTGTTGAGAGAGCAATAACAGATTCAACACCGGTTGCACAAGAATAACTATTTGGTATACAAACTGAGCATTGAGCAGAAAGCTTTTCAGTCTGTTGATCACAGAATGAATATGATCTATGGAACACATATGAAAAACATATTTTTCATTTTTGTATATATCTACATTAATGATTTTTCGTAATTATAGAATTCTTTAGTATGAATTCCTAAAAAAAAAACATAATTTCGGTCCCCAAAGACCCCTTGATACCAATTTTGAATGAAATCACACATAATAATATCAAACCTCTATCGTAATTATGAATATTCATGATTTCTAATAGGAAATTCTTCATATCGAACCTCACAAACCATACCGTTTGTTCATCAAATCTGAGAATAAATCATACATTTCATCGTCGGATTATATGAAGCAAAGTTCATTACTTTTGAAATTAACATTTATCATTGTTATGAATTAGTTCATATGAAATGATTCAATTTCGACCCAGTAAACCACGAGTTTTATCATAAAGCCATACATAAATAAGAATCTAGTAGGTGGTAGAAAAACTGGCCTCATTTCAGTGATGTTACAGAATACATTTTCACTCGAAATGATTCATTTTATACATATATATTATCCCTTCGATTATCCACTAAACCAACCGCCACTGTGTTATGGTCCAACTCACTTCAAATGTAAACAAACTCTCCGTAACCCCTCATAACCCGCAACCCCCCTTGTTCTTAAGTTGTACAGAAAAGGATAGTACGATACCCGTTTAAAAACACATGTATTGTATTGGTATAGATATAGCAACTGTATGTCTTATCATTACTCTGAGTTCTATATTGTGTTGGATTGTAGGTAAGGTGAATACAAATTATTTTACAGTGGCAGTTTCAACATCGTGCGTAATTGGGATATTTTTGATACGTTTGAAAATATGGTGCCTAATGATTTGCCACGTCTTTCTGGGGAACAGAAAAGACGAAAAATTACATGTAAAAATCCAAATAGATTATAAATTGATGGATGTAGCCGTTACTACGTGGTAGGAGATCATAATAAAAAAAATGAAAATTTCTATGTTTTTCACCACTTTTGATTGTAACTAACGTCACTGCAATTTCGTCCTATATGGACATTCTAAAACTTATACAATAAAGTTCTTTCCCAAGTTTGTCCAAGAATGTCCATATAGGAAGAAACTGCAGTAACGTTAGTTACAATCAAAAGTGGTAAAAAACATAGAAATTTTCATTTCTCTTTTCATGTCCTATATGGACATTCTCAATCTTATGCAATGAAGTTTATTGTATAAGTTTGAGAATGCCCATATAGGACGAAACTGCAGTAATGTTAGTTACAATTAAAAGTGGTAAAAAACAAAAAAAATCATTTATCTTTTCAAATAGATTACCCACACAGCACCAGATATTCATGAAATATTCCCTCTATATCATAAAACAAACGTATATGTTATATTGAAAAAATCAATGCACCCTTTGTCCAAGGATTGTACTACAATAATAAAGTATTGCATCAGCCACTATGCAGTTACCCAGGAAATGACTCAGCATATTCAGCACATTTCCAATTGAAGTTGAAATTTTGATTAACCCTCGTTCATAATTTGAATTACAAATTTCAAAATGACTCAAAATAATGATCCAATTGAACCATACAAACTTTCTGAAATATTTTCAATTGTTCCCGAATATGATGATGATTCAATTTCGCTAGGAAATTTCATAAATGCTTGCAATCATGCTGAACGCGTAGCCGTAGATCAACAAGCACATTACTTACAATTCATATAAGAAATAAATTAAGAGAAAAAGCTGCTCAATTGATAAATTCCAGAAACCCAGGAACTTATCAAGAGATCAGAGGTTTATTAAATTCTCACTTTGGTGATACGCGAGATCTAACGTCACTAATTCAAGATCTTCAGAGAATAAAACAAGGAAATGGAGAAAATGCACTGACATTCTTCTCAAGATTACAAAGTCACAATGCAAAAATGTTATCTTGCATACAAGCTTCAAACTTGACTGATGAACAAAAAATTGCACAATCAGTACTAATCGAATCAATGATATTAAATACTTTATTGACAGGATTAGAACCCAAATTGGGTCACGTAATACGAGCAAGTAACCCAACAACGATGTTACAAGCATCATTCAGAATAAAACGTGAGATACAGCTCTATACTTCGAAAATCAAATATTAAACACACGTTTACCCCCAAATCAAAGTCAGAATAGACCCTGACAAATAACCACCACCCAAAATAATTTCCAAAGAAATTATATGCAAAGCCAAAATCCAATAAGACCTATTGGAAATCAAAGTCAATTTCAACAAGGTTTTCAAAGACCACAAAACTATCAACAACCATATATCCCAAGACCCGTCTTTCAAGTACAACAACGTACACAACCTAATCAAACAAATCAATTTAGACAACAGAATTACGGTCAACAACAAAATAGGCCTACAGTAATTCAGAAAAACCCCCAAAATCCAACAAATAATAATATGAGAACCCATTATCTCGATTATAATGATTATAATGGCGACAATGAGTATGACCAAAACGATTATTTTTACAATGACAACCAATGTCAAGACGAATACAGTTCAGAAAATAATTCGTTTTATAATGAAAACAATTATTTTCAAAACCAAAATCAATATGAAGAAGAACAATTCTATGAGGATTTTCACAATACCCTGTCTTTAGACAACCCTCCTATAGACAACCCTCCTATAGAGAACCCATGTAAACGAACCATCAACAGTCATTCGGACAATATCAATCTTCAATTACGATTAACCCAGTATACAGACAAGCTATTAGTAGACCCGTCATGCCTTCCACAATTAAAGCCGATATCCGAGAAATTTGCGGCCATCGTCAAAACGAATATCAGTCCCGTTCGGACAATGAACAACGAACAATTATTCGCATAAGCCAGATTCTAAGCAATCTTCATTATATAAACAGCTTAAGTAACTTTGAATAATTATTTGATACCGGAGCAGGAATATCAATTTTCAAAAAGAAAACGGTAGAAAATTATTCAAATCGATTCAAAGAAAATATTCAAATAACCAAAGTAACTGAAGGAAAAGTAACAATTACTGAATCCGTATTATTACCTTTTGGAAAAAATAGAGTTGAACATAAAGTTTATATACACGATTTAAATATCGATTTTGACGGAATTTGGTAACAATTGTAAATGGAAACGCAATTGAAAAATCCATTGACTTCTCAAAATTTGATGAAAATGAAATTCAAAATGATTGAAAATCGTCCAACGGAAATAAAAAGTTTGCTTCGTTAAGAACATTTAAATGAAGAAGGAAAAGAACTAATTGAGAACCTTTGTTTAGAATTTTCAGATATATTTTTTATAGAAGGAGGTCCATTAACATTCACGAGTGAAATATAACATTCTGTAAAATTAAAAGAGAATGCACAACCAGTCTCAACAAAATCTTATAGGTACCCACACATTCATAAAAATGAAGTGAAAACTCAAATTTCAAAACTATTAGAACAAAATATAATACGACCATCAGTCTCACCTTGGTCAGCCCCAGTTTGGATAGTACTTAAAAAACTTGACGCATCTGGAAAACAGAAATGGCGTGTTGTAATAGATTATAGAAAATTGAACGAACTTACAGTAGATGATAAATATCCTTTACCAAATATCTCAGACCTTTCAGACCAGTTAGGAAAGTGTCAATACTTTACCACACTCGACTTAGCATCAGGATCTACCAAATTGAATTGGATCCCAAAGACAGAAAAAACTGCATTTTCTGTAGAAAATGGCCTTTACGAATTCCTGAGGATGCCGTTTGGAATGAAAAACTCACCCTTCAACGTATTTTAGACCATATATTAACCGGACTTAGAAACGAAATATGTCTAGTCTACATGGACGACATAATAATTTATTCCCCAACAATCGACGAGCCCTTACGAAATCTAAAACTAGTATTCAAACGCTTACTAAAAGCTAATTTAAAAATACAACCCGAATAATGTGAATTTTTAAGACAAGAAATTGCACATTTGGGACACCTTATAACCAAAGATTAAGTAACCAAACCCAAAAAAATTAATTGTATAATAGACTTTCCAGAGCCTATAAACGTTAAAGGAATAAAACAATTTTTAGGTTTAGCAGGCTATTATCGAAAATTTATCCCCAACTTTTCCAAAATATCTAAACCAATGACACATTTATTGCAAAACGATGTGAAATTTAATTTTGACAATGCATGTAAACTAGCATTTCAAAAATTGAAAAAAGCATTAACGTCAACCCCAATTCTAATATACCCAAACTATGACGAACCCTTTATTCTAACAACAGACGCTTCTTTTTTTGCAATAGGAGCAGTATTATCTCAAGGACCCATAGGAAAAGATTAACCTATCGCCTATGCATCCAGAACATTATGTCCAGCCGAAACAAAATACTCTACCATAGAAAGAGAATTACTAGCTATGGTATGGGCAGTTAAACATTTTCGTCCCTTTACGGAAGAAAATTCAATTTTATAGTAGACCATCGCCCTTTAACGTGGTTATTTTCAATCAAAGACCCTGGTAGCCGATTAGCCAGATGGCGCTTGAAATTAGAAGAATATCAATTTAATGTAATTTATAGACCCGGAAAAATACACAAAAACGCAGACGCTTTGTCTAGAATCAAAATAAATTATTTCAAAGAATGCGCAAAATTTCATTAAAAAATTTTGGCAATCGAAAATGAAAACCAAAATGAAAATGAAGAAATTTCAGATACTGAAATAGGTCAAGAAACAATTTTTGAAGAATTAAAAAACTTCACAAGACTTTACGAGTCAAAATCACTAATTGATTATTCCAAATTCATTTTTACTAATGACCAATTCTTAGACAAAAACATAAAGGCATAATTGTTTTTCTGCAAAGAAATAAACTTACAGAAATTCATGACAACATACTTGAAGACATTTTTGAAGAATATCTCGATTTCTTCTATAATAAAATTAATTTTGTATCTAGTAAAACGGTGAAAGATCGAAAATATTAAATATATTAAACTAACATTTTCTAGTGTTGACCACCCACGATCAAATGGTTCACTTGAAAAATTCCATGCCACCCTAACGGAAATGATAAGAGTAAATTAGAAAGAAAACCCTAAAGACCACCCATTTTCTATCATACCCTATGCTGTTATATGTTAACAAAACCCATGGATTTAGTCCTTATGAATTAATATTCGGACACACATCCGGTAGACCCCCAGAAACTTTATATAATCAAAAAGACCTTATGACGAAATATGTCAGAGATCTTAATAATCATATGGAATATTATTATAAAGTAGCACGCACAAACACTCAAAGAAAGAAAAAGCTAAAATGAGATTTGATAGTAACTTAAACCACGAACCAAAAACTTATAATATAGGTGATAAAGTATATGTAAAAGAGTCCCAAATCAAAAATAAGTTATAAAATAAATTCAACGGACCTTTTGAAGTTATAGAAAATTTCAAAAACTTAGCAATACTGAGAAATCCTGAAACTAACCAAACAACAAAAGTTAATTTCGATAGACTGAAACCCAGTATTGTTTCAGATGAAGAATGATTCTTCTACTGGCAATTATTGTCCCAATAATCAACGCCCAGTATATACTAGTACCTGTGAACAACACGATAGGTATTTATTATCATGAAACAGGAAGCATGAAAATATCAAATGAAAAATGGACTCTATTATTTGTAAAAGACATGGCACCTGTAAAAAAAGCCCTTGATCATAATCGAAATATTTTAAGTAATCTTATTCACCTCATTGAAACAAACAATTTAAGAATGAAAACTTTCAGTTCAGAGATGAGCACACATATTAGCCTTTCGAATAAAGTAGCTGATTCAGAAGAATTAAAATATCGAGGAACGCAAATAGACGCAAATGATTACAATTTAAGACACAATAATAATAATAGACACAAAAGAGGCCTTTTAAATGGAAAAGGTTCCGTATCGAAAGCTATAACCGGCAACCTTGATGCCAGTGGCGGTGAATATTTTAATTAATGTATAAACAAGATTTATAAAGACGAACACCAAATTGAAAATTTATTAAAAAACCAAATTTTAGTCACAACCTCTGTAATTAAAGAATTTAATACTACAATACGACAATTACAGGTTGATGAACAAGCATTCAATGAAGATATAATTCAAATTGGAGCATGGATATACACGCTATCCGATAAAGTATCTTTGATAAACGCAAAGTGGAAATCCATCGAAATTTGCCATCAACTTTTAGAAATTTATGTATTTCTCGAAGATTATCTAAATGATATGTTGAACGCAATTATTTTTGCCAGACTTCATATTATTCATACGTCAATTACAAAGCCAAATCATTTAGTTTCGTCCCTTCAGGAAATTGCTCAAACGGTACAAAGGAACAATTTACTTACCAATAAGACTTTCTTCAATATAAAAATATTTAGACACAATCGTCAAACCTTTCAAACCTTTCAAACAGATTCAAGACTTGTCTTCATTTCAAAAATACCATTAGTAGAACCTGAATTATATACTGTTTATAGATTGTACCCCATTCCAATTTTGGACAATCGAACAGGGTTACATCACATTTTACCCACAAAATAGAAATTTATTGCCAAAGATGATGATTCAATGCTGTATGCTGCATTTGAAAATTTAAGCTCATGTAAAAACTCAAACTATGATCTTGATATATGTCAAAATGTAATTTTATACCCAATTGATAGTAATGCAATGTGTGAAGCTCAAATTTTGAGACCACTTTCAGAAATTCCTAGAATATTTTCAATTTCACTTTTATTTGCAAAAGATTATAATGTCTATGAAATCCAAAGTAACACTTGGTTGATTGCACTATCAGACACTTTAGCTGTAACAATGAATTGCCAAAAACGTGAGGTTGAAACAGGAACTATAAAAATTAATTAAATCTGGAAACTCCAAGATAATTGTAATTCTTTTATTGGAAACACAAGAGTGTATTCAAAAATACTTCTAAATGAACAAAATGTAACTTATAAAAGTCATTCAATTTTAATACCATATCAATGTTGCAAGGATGTACCAGAAAAGGGAAGCTTACCATATTTAAAACCTTGGAAATTGAGCAAATTGAATGTAGATAATCTCAACATTGCTCAACATAAATCAGATCAATATTCAGATCAGCTAGACCAAATTATGAATTAACAATTCGTAAACCTACATGTTTCATGGTTTACTATTTTCACAATTGTGATAATTGTAATAATAATAGTACTTTACATATTTTGTAAATGTAGAAAAAGACGTTCTATGCAAATTGGTATAATGACATCAAGCAATGATGATCAACCACCTGGACCCAGAAGAACTTTTGCATCACTTCGAAGATTACTCCCAACTCCAGGAAGAAGACCAAGTATCCACCTCAACGATCCTATTGAAGAGAAAATTGAATTGAATCCCATAAAACATTTGCTTGACTGAAAGTTGCAGCATCGCATCAACTTTCTTCTCAAGGGGGAAGTTGTTATATTGAAAAAATCAATGCACCCGTTGTCCAAGGATTGCACCACAATAACAAAGTATTACATCAGCCACTACACAGTTACCCAGGAAATGACTCAGCATATTCAGCACATTTCCAAGGTTTTTCTAGAACATTTGAAGAAACGCATATCTACATCAGTAGTTCCTGATCCTACGAATACGGGAGAATAATTGGGAGCCGCATTCTTGAATAACTTCGCGACAATCTAAGTTCGTCAAATCTTGAATCACTTTTGTAAATGTCTATTGTAAATTGTATGTAAATTGTAAATAATTGTATTCAATGAAGTTTGTTTTCAAAAATATGAATTCAGTGAATCCAACATAACACGTCGCATACAGAAATATCTTATGTATAAAATTCCCGTGTCACAATGTTTTCTCCCGTACTCCTCCGAAACGGCTTCACCGATTCTCATGAAATTTCGTGAGCATATTGATGTGGATCTGAGAATCAGCCAACATCTATTTTGCATACCCCTCAGTGATAAGGGTTGTCCACCCTTAACATTTTTTTTTAATTTTTAGACATTTTTTCAATTTCTTAATTTTTTTATTATGTCGCAATAAAAAATACATACAACCCTAAATTTGTACCCTTTTATCACCAACCCCTATTTTTTAATAGCCATTTTAGTAATTAAATCATTTTTCATCCCCGGTCGATAACTAATCGATCGTCATTTAATTAGTTATCTCCGCCAGTTGTCTACAGTTGTCACTTCTGACCCAGTAAACAACACGGAGTAGGGATGAGAACGAAGCCAGTCTCCTGTTTCTCTCACACAATAAGACTTCTCTCACCCCCTACAGAGTTGTCGGCCATCATTATTATTTATGCATCAAGTGTAGTAGTAACGTTGACAATTATTATTTTGCTATCTCTGTGTAACTCTCATATTAACTATTAATAATTTCTATTTTATTAATAATAATAAAATTATCAATTTTGAGTGTATTAGTTAATCTAACTAACGGTTTGTTTGTGTTAGCTAAAGATGGACTAACAAAAAATATTGTTCATGCTATAACATTGAGAGATTGATATTGTTTGTTAGTGTTACTGTCGTAATTGATTAATTAATTATATAATATAATTTTAAGGAATAAATTATAATAACTTAAAAATAATGTTTGCCTTTTCACAGCGCTCCATGCCTATTTCACACATATACCACATTCTTACACACTTACAATAAGTAAGCTATTTTTTGTTTACACTAGAAATTACTTATGCTTGTAGTGCATATTTCTGTACGAGAATTTTTTTTTAGTGTTTTAAAGTTCTAATGTTCAGAGAGGAGAGAGAGGATAGTGTTTTTTTTTCAAAACATTGTATAAAAATTTGGTAGAAATGAGTAAACTTGAGGAACGCTTTTTCATTTTTTTCCCTGCTTTTATTTTATTTTTTTAAATTTATTCATTCATTTCATATTATTTAAATTTATTCATATATTTTTTAATTTTTTTTTCTTCACCCTTTTTTAAATTTTATTTTCATTTATAGGTATATTTTATTTTCATTAATCATTTGTTTTATTTGGTGTTTAAAGGAATTGAGTTTATATATTTTTTTTAATTTGAAGTGGTAGTTTGTTATATAATTTCGGATCTATGTAAAAAAGGCTATTTTAGTGTGTGGTAACTAGGTGTTTTACTTTGAAGTAACTTAAACAAAAAAACATTCATCAACAATTGGGCTCTGTTCCTACAGCTCCTTAATTTTTGACAAAAATGGTGTGACATGTTCACCATATGGTATATACATCATACGAATCGCATGCAAGCATTTTGTAACTTCTGCTTGTTATATTGCGGCAAAAAATTGTAATACACCGAGTTTCATTTCTTCTGATAACTGATTCTTGAATTTATATAGCGATTTGGGTTTGAAGAATGATAATTTGAAAATGTTTGTCACATGTTCATGGAAAGACAAAGAGCCTATCTATGGTTACGCCAAGATTTTTAGCACTGTCTATTCAGTCAATGTCTGCGTTATCGAGAGTGAGCCTAAAGTTACACTAAGTTTCTACTATTTATCTTTGAGACCGTATGCATAAGGCCAAAGTTTTATTTGGATTGATTTTTAGTCCATGATTTTCCGAGATTAGGAATATTTTGTGTAAATCTGTGTTTATATTGACCACGCAACTTTCAGTATCGGTGTTATGAGAAGACAAATATAACTAACTGTGTATCATCTGCGTATAGATGAACTTGACAATGTGATAAGAAAGTGGGGTAATCAAAAATAAACACTAAAAACATCAAGGGTCCTAAACTACTTCCCTGCGGTATACCTGAGATTGTTTCTTTTAGGGATGAACAAGAGTAATCATCCAGTTTGACCCTCTGTGATCAATGAATTGTCAACACATTTAGATTTTATGGAAATGCCATATTACAACACATTATGACTTATCAAGGAGTCAGGTGTCGCAAGTTACAAACGGCAGGTAAAAATATTTGTAGTATTTTAACTCATAAGCAGAGGTATAATTGAAAAGTTATGACACTTTACTGATATGCAAAGTTGAATTTGTTATGTATGTTCATAAATACAGTCCACTTTCTCACGCTATTACATGAAATAAGTAGCGTTTGTCAATTTTTAGTAGGTAAGTAAAAGTTTCAAGACATTTATTTACCAGAAATATAGAAATCAGTTGAATATTCAACAGTATTATTATCATCTACTCATCAATGAGAAAACTCGTATCGTGGTTTTGAGAGCAGTGAAAATCTGGCAAGGTGCTATTTGGATAACAATGTAAATTAAGATTTTGAAAATTTTGATGTGACAGTGATAAACGAACAATCATCTTTTCGCTTTAAGGCGGGTCTCCACCAAACGGACTCGCTTGCTACTAGTTTCGTTTTCAAAAACAGCAACAAAACACTTGTCTTACTTTCGAAAGCAAACGCAAAAGTCTAGTTCCACCAAAAAGACAAAAATCAGTCGGAGTTCCAAAGAATAGTTGCTTGTTGTTGTCACATACCGTTTCCATATATCGAACTCTGCAAAAAGACAGACAAAACACCGAAACCTTTGAATCTTTCCTCCTACCAATGGAGAAGTTCGCTGGCGACAAAAAACAGTCGCCAGTGACACAAAGTTTTCAAAATATTCCTCTTTTTGATAACTCAAGTTTTTGCTGCGTCAAATTAGTTGCTGTTTTGTTGTGGTTTTGTCGTTTGGTGGAAACCCGCCTTTAGACAACTATGAAAAGTCTACAAATACAACAAAAACGACAAACAATCTCACCCTTTTCCACGAATAGATGTAGGCGATATCGATGAGAGTATAATGGTCCGGAAGGGGAACCCTCTTGTACAGCACATCGATCTGAAAAACGAAAAAGAAATTCAAGTTATTTCTACATCAGTTAACGAAGCTTGAGAAACTCACATGAAAAAGGCTTGTATCGACGTTGTACTTGTTCCTCACGAATTTCTTGAGTACCTCCACCCTGCACATACCAGGACATTGTAGATATCTCTTCATCATCGTTTTTTGTTCTTCGGCGTCGAATCCGTTTTTGAAACCTGGTAGTTTTATAGCTCCAGGGGAAGAATCAGCACTGAAACAAAGAAATATACAGTTAGTAAAGTGAAACTGCCATCCTTCTTTTGAAAATAAAATTTGTAGGGGGGATATAACAGATTAGGAGTTTCATATCAGTCAAGTGAGTAGTTGAGAGTGATTTGTTCATGATTAATCAATTAACAAATCTCAAAACAGTGAGAATACATTAGATTGATCAATTTACTATAGAAATTACAAACATCGTAACGTTCATAAATATTCCTCGTGAAGATGATCAGCTGGTGATCGAAACACGTGTCAAGGTGTTAAAATAACGGTTTGGTGTTGAGATTGAACTCTAGTAATATTAATTTTTCTTCCAAAATTACTAATTTTTTTAACGAAAACAATATCTCACGAAAATATACCCCTTTCAATTCATCAACAACATTCGCTACTTTTGAGGTCGTTATATTCAGTTGAGAGTTGAACAAGATTGTTTAATCTAGATCGTATCAATTATTTTTTTTATTGATTTATTTTACAACTCCCAAATTTATATAAAAACTAATAAGTTGAGACCATCAACTCGTTTGTGTGAAATATTGACAAAAATGAAAGTCTTTTGAAGTCCTCTTAGGTAAAGAAATCAAGGCCATGCCGAATTTTTGGAGGGCACATAATCCCTCTAAAATATGTCTGATTTTTATAGTCTGGAAAAAAAAGAATTTCAATCTTATACCGTCAGTTGCAAATGTGAAAACAATACTATAAATAGTGATAATAATCAACAATACTTATTGAAAAGTACAGGAGAAACATCATATTTCTCTCTACAATAACAAGAAGAAAGTCAAAGTGAAATTACATGAGAATGAATTAGTGAAAGAAATAACAGGAACCATACAAATTTCTATCCAATCAGAACGTTGTAAATTTCGATTTGAAAATAGGTATATTGGAAGAGCTTGCTTTTATATTCCTATCTAATTTGTTGAATATTCGGTACTCTACTTTTTTGGTGAAGGGATATTAGATGCGATCTAAATATACCAAAGTGAGTTGGATAATTATGAATTTACTGATTCGCAAAATGAAAATCCTTTCCGCCGAAGCTCCTGAACCCAACTACGGAATTCCGTATTGCAAATTACAATATATTTATTCACAAAAAATTTATATTTTCAGTTTCCTTAGAGGGAATTTACATAAAGATGACACTCCTTAGATACATGTGGAACACAATAACCCAAGTGGGTCAATTTTCCCGTCCATTTTTTCTACGGCGTATGGTTATGGTAGATTCTTGTTTTCAAACAAGATTATAGGAGCGATTCAAAACATAATGGTATTCCGCCCAGAGTACTCAACACAGTGAAATCATCAGCTAAACGTGAATCGGTAATAAATACATTGTCGCCAACTGTACTGAGATCGTTGCTATCCTCGAGCAGGTCCAGTGGAACCACAACATCCTCCTAAATCCTTACGAAAATCCGCAATTCCTTAATCGCGGTTACTACGAATACCCAAACAACGAGCGGACGAGTAGCGCATTCCCAGTTGTATAGAAGCATTTAGCATTTTTATCTGACCACACAGAAATAAATCTCTTTGCCTCGATTTGAAATCTGTCCTTGTCTGATAAATACTCATTCTTCAGGACGCTATTCTCTGCTTTAACCGGCGTATATAAGGGATCAGCTCAGACTCATCTGCCTTTTAATATTTTAATTGAAGTTGTCAAAACTCCCAGAGATAACATAATGAAAATATTATATCAACCTGTCTCTATGTTCATAATAAATTGATAGTTAAAAAAAAATAAAATAAAAAAAATACGTTTTAATAGCAACACAAACTAACGAATGAAAAATAATTCGAAACTAATTTAATATTGTGTTCAACACCGATAATAAGTCCTATAAGTCCTAGTTAACTAATTTATTTCTTTTAATAAGTCTGAAATCTAAATAAATCTATTTACAAAAAAAAATTGTTGTAGAAAAGCTCCAATCTGGTAAACAGCTCTTAACCAAGTGTTTATCACAATGGATATTCAGTACCTCACGTGTTTTTGCAACAAAATAATTTTTTTTGTGAAAAGATTCATTATGATTTGAGACTTATTAAAAATTATTAGTTACCGCAAGCCATAGGACTTATTATCGATGTTGAACGTGATTTTATATTTCTTTAAACTATTTATTTTCCACTTCATAGTTTGGCTTGTTATTCCAAACCTATTTGTTTCAATATAAAATTTATGCATGCATGCACAGACAGTGTGGTTGTCTCACTTGCTTTCACACAGAGACTGTGTGAGGAAATTATTTAATCCCGGCGGTCCTGATCTGGATACTGAGATAAACAACACACACCGGAAAAGTCTAGGGATATTTTTATAACATACTAAATATCATAAAAATAAATGCATGAGGTCGTTTAATTTC